>JARJRE010000237.1:0-54394 GCA_030783385.1 Akanthomyces dipterigenus | reverse complement strand
AACTCATCCTAGGCATGTCAGAAAACACCCCCAGCGCCGCTAGGTACGTACCCTATTATACCCCATAACCCACAGTCGCTAATAGATCGATCTGTGTTCTGCCGCTTTTTAATGCCATTGACTCGCCCTTTATTCCCCCCAAGACCAGGCCGTGACTCGAGGATACAGGGTAGAATTGAATTCGGAGACGATGCGGTAGAAGAAAAGAGAGGAAACCTCTTTTGCAAAATTTCACTATCCCGTAGCACTGCGCTATTGTCTGCTGTCTTGGTCTATGAACTCCGCGTTTGCTCGCTGCAAACGCTTCTTTCGACGAGCAACGGGTGTCCTCCCCAGGATCATGCACGTTTACTCCGGAGAACTTTGAATTGCAGCCTTCCATGTGCTTCTTCTGCCTTTGCGTCAATCTTGTATTGATTGACCACCGATCGTCATGTTGCAAGGCGCACCTCGATGCAATGACCCACCAGATTGACGACTCGTAGGGCGTGTGGGAAGTATAACAAGCAGTCCCAGGACGTGCCCGATACCGTCACCCAAGCTCAAACACCCTAATCCATTCCTCTACAATGGCCAAAATCACCGACTTCAAGGTCCTCTGCTTCGACGTCTACGGCACCCTCATCGACTGGGAGACGGGCATCACCACCGCCCTCGCGCCCCTCTTCGCCGCCAACGACCGCCCCCTGCCCCCGCGCGCCTCGCTCCTCCACGCCGTCCACGAGCTCGAGGCCGCGCAGCAGCGCCGCACGCCCACCGCCCGCTACCGCGACGTCCTCGCCGCCATCCACCCGCAGCTCGCCTCGCGCTTCCTGCTCCCCCGCGCGCCGGGCGCCGCCGAGAGCGCGGCCTTTGGCGCCTCGATCGGCGCGTGGCCCGCGTTTCCCGACAGCGTGGCGGCGCTGCACCGTCTGTCGTCGCGCGGGTTCCGGCTCGTGGTGCTGAGCAACACGGACCGCGAGGCGTTTGGCGCGACGAGCGCGGGACCGCTGCAGGGCGTGGCGTTTGACCTCGTCATCAC
Source organism: Akanthomyces dipterigenus (assembly GCA_030783385.1). Taxonomy (NCBI): domain Eukaryota; kingdom Fungi; phylum Ascomycota; class Sordariomycetes; order Hypocreales; family Cordycipitaceae; genus Akanthomyces; species Akanthomyces dipterigenus. Next base: position 53,373 of record JARJRE010000237.1, on the reverse strand, counting down.
GGCAGAGGACGTGGGCAGCTTCAAGCCGGCGCGCCGCAACTTTGCGTACATGCTCGATGAGGTGCAGCGGACGCTGGGGGTTGATGGGGAGGGGGTTTTGCAGACGGCGCAGAGCCAGTTCCACGACCATCACCCCGCGCAGGAAGCGGGGATCAAAAGCTGCTGGATTGTGCGGCCTGGTGCCATCATGGGGAATAGGGACAAGGAGGTGTATGATTGGAAATTTGACACGCTGGGTGAAATGGCCGATGCCGTCGCTGCGGAAAAGAGCTAGGGCGGTGATGTGATGAGACTCGAAAATTCGTCATGGTTTATCCCTAGTCATGCACAGACATTTTTGCTTTTACGATGAAAGTTGTGTTGCTCAAATTTCCGCATCCATTTAATACAGCGCATTCATCCGCATGGTAAAATACTCCCGCGTCGTCACCGGCTCATACCGCTTCGGCCGATCCGGCCCATGACACGTCGGCGCGCAGTCCACCACCGTCGCCGGATCCGCGCCAATGAAGAACGGGATGGAATACCGCCGCTTCGTCATGCGCACGCCCGTCGCCGGATCCGGCTCCGCCTCGGTCGGCGTGCGCACCCGATGAATCGTCGACCGCAACGCGTCGTTTGTCCAGCGCATCAGCAGATCCCCGATATTCACCACAATCGTGCCCGGGACGTGCGGCACCGGCCGAAAGCGCCCGCTCGCGTGCTGGTCCTCCATCTCGAGACCGCCGACGGCATCCTGGAACAGCAGCGTCATGGTGCCAAAGTCGCTGTGCGCGCCGATGCAGTCGGCCTGCCCGCGCTCGAGCAGCGTCGCCGCAAACGGCGGGTAGTGCAGCAGCCGCAGCTGGTTGTCGCGCCCGCGGTGGCGGCTCTCGAAGAAGTCCGCCGCGAGGCCCAGACCGACGGCGACCAGGGTCAGCAGCGTCGTCTCGAGCGCGCCGCACCGCGCGTAAAAGTCGACAAAGAAGGCGCGGAAGCCGGGCAGGGCGCCGGCGGGCGGCCAGATGTTGCGCATCACCGTGTCGTCTTCGCGACCGAGCTCAAACGACTCCTTTTGGTCGGGGATCTTGCGGTGCTGCGCGAGCGAGTCCGGGTCAAAGAGATTCTGGGATACCTTTTCGCGGCCGATGCTCGAGTACCCGCGATGGTACCAGCCCTCGGGCGGATGAGGTGCCTTGTCCTTTTCGCTCTGGGGGAGGTCAAAGAACCTTTTGCTCTGGAACAGCTTAGCAATTAATCAGGCATAGCAGCAAAATACTTGCTCACCCATGAGAATGCCTCTTCAATCGTTTCTTCTGGAATGCCGTGGTTTTTTATGTACGCAAAGCCCACTTCGCGAAAGGCTTTGCACAACTCGTTTGCAGCTTGCTCTGTCGGCGCCGAAGCGGCAAGATCGACAATCGGAATCACGTTCTGCGCCGAATCTCCCATTATTCAAGAAGCAAGATATTGTGATAAAGAAAATGATGAAATGCTAGATCCGTGACCAAGAGGTAAATATTGACTTAAACTGTGTAAGCTATAGAGGCTTCATCTAGATCATGGCAGAGGAAAGTACGCCGACGCCCCGCAGACGATGGCGGCAAGACAAGACAGTCTCCGCACTGCTTCACGGCGCGGCCGACTCGCACCAATAGTATTTGTACACATGGCTCTGAAAATGACGCGCATATGCAAAGTCGGCCAATTTGTATTTCCCCAGACAATACTGGGCATCGGGAATTTTTGTCCAATAGACTGACTAGCTCATTTCTAGCTAATCTTGCAATGTACAGGTCGCCTCCGCTCTACGTCTCGTAGCCCTTAGGAGGATGTTGCGAGTCCGCCACCTTCAGAGAGTCTGTGTAGTACGTGGGTGCGTCGCTGTCGGCCCACGTGTCCTTGACCGACTGCAGGATACGGCGGCCGTTGAACGTGTTCTGGTCCAGGTTCAGATTGGGCTTGGGGATCGGCATATCAGTCGATTCAGAGTTGAGGTAGCCGCCGTAGCAGTTATTCCAGTAGTAGCTTTTAAACTCCTTGTCGCTGTCCCACTTGCGGATGCTGTCGCCCGTCTTGTCGGCCACCATCTTGTACACGTTGGCGCCGACGTCCCAGCGGCCGAGCGTCGGGAGGTCCCAGTTGGCGGAGACTGTCGAGATTTCCGAGTAGTGGTTGTAGAAGCTGCTGTCCGTCGTGCCGACCAGCTGCTGCGGAACGGCATCGCCAAGGAGGATGCCGAGAATGTTGTTTCTGCGCGAGTACGTCTCCGACTCGTCCCACGTCACGAGCACAAGAGTGTTTTGCATAAAGTTGGGGTCCGTCAGCAGAGGCTCCAGGAAGAAGCGACACCACTTGCCGGCGGTTGTCACACTCGAGTCGTGGCCGTCAGAGGTCATGTTGGGAGTAATAAACATCCACTGGGGGAGGGCATTGTTCTTGAGGTCCTTGTGGAACTCGGAGCGTCCTGTGTCAATGTGCGACATGTTCTTGACGCGACCTAGTCTGTCGCCTGAGTCGGTGACGCTCTTGTGCATAATGGCAGGGTTGTGTTTGCGGACATAGTCGTTGCGACCGCGGCTATTCTTGTACGAACCGCCCTCGAAGCCAGTGTACGGCATGTCTTCCTGGTAATGAGCCCAGGAAATGTCCTTGGATTCGAGCAGATCAATGACGGTGGCCACTTCGGACGGGGAGTCGATAACGCGATCGTCGTCAAGGCCAAAGTAATCGCCCGCTATGCTAGCCATGTAGTTGGGTTGAGACGGATGGGTGGCGGCAAAGTAGTTGGACAGCGTAATGCCCTTCTTCGTCAGCCACTTGAAGTTGGCTGTGAAATGTTAGCCGCGCTTTGAAGACGGTTGCAATTGTTAACCCACGGTCGCCAATAGACTTTTCATAGTTTTGATTCTCAAAGTAAATGACGACAAAACGGTCAAAAGCCTTGCCCTTGACATTGCTGGTCCTGACAGTGGCAGCAGCACTGAGACCTGCAAGGGCCAAGATCTTTGCGAACAACATGGCGCAAGACTATCAGCAGATATTCTACCTGACCAAATCAGATTACTTCTAGTAGAAAATTCTACTTTCATGGTGCAGCGGCGGGTTCGGTATAAATATCACTACATTCATCTCGGCAGATCCAGGCTGACCAGGACTATATGGGGAAAATAAACCAGATATGACACCCATGTAGAACTGGAGAAGGGCGTATTTGCGGTCATTTTCATGACATGATTTTGCATTAGTGTCATCCGCTTGATGAGATTTTCGGGGCCGTCGTCGGTGAGATGCCAGCGTGCCAATCAGACTTGGGTCATTACCCAAAGTAACACGGCCAGTGTGCAATCACCATTCCGTAGAGCGGAGTCGACTAGAGCTGAGTTGGAAGGTGAAAGTCGCTGCCGACGCTTCACGTGCTTCAATGAGCAGATTGCATCCAAACGAAAAAGGTCTAACCTCCCGAACAGACCGAGACAGTACAACGTGCTGCGTCAATGTAGTCTTAGTGGTTTATCGCATTGCTAGCAGTCCAGTGTCGTCATCATCCAGGTTGCGCAGAGCAGCACTGGAGCTGCCGGCAATGAAAACGCCATGGGCTTGGATACACCGTAGCCGAGCCACCAGCCCAACCTGAGAAAATTCTCCAGGGTCCTGTGCAGCCATCAGTGTCGCGTGCCTCATGACCCAAAATGCACAAGGATGACTGTCGCCTTGCCAAAGGCTACTAGTTGACGCGTCCTTTAAGTTAAGGAATAAGCTGGACTGCGGCGTTGTGGAGGATCTGCACCGCCATCTCCCAGCCTAGCCCCTCGCCTCGCATGCCGTGGCACCCGATGGTGGTGTTTGGCGGGATGAAATTAGCCGTCTGTGCCAAGCCTGGTGCATGGAAAGGAGCCGTGAATCTTGCGGGGATGTAGAGGGGTGACTATCATGTTATAAACTCGCCGCGGTGGAAATTGGAGTCGGGAAAGCCGAGGGCTGACTCGCACCATAAGCTTCGGGGAACGACGCCGAGAGGGCCGCCTTCTTGGAAACCGCCATTGGCGGCCTGTTCTTGCAGCAACGAACCCATTCGCATCGCATGTCAGCTGGCAGACTCTGATATGTGCAAGAAACCAGAGGAACTCAAACAGAAGTGCGCTTTAAAGCAGCAGGTATGACAAACGTTGTGCTGCACTCAGCTCCGTCCCAGTTTAGCCACGTACAAGGTTTCCCCGATGATATCGATACCGAACCGGGCCCATAGCTTTCAAGCATAACTAGAGACTGGCGGCTAAGCCAAGCTCCTCTACTATAAGCTGACGCGCTATCTGACACACTGGCTCTAGGCATTGATGGGAGGTCGTGCAACACCGGCGCAGGATGAAACTGCGGGAGTGACCGTCACCCCAGAGCGCATCTCGCGATCCCATCTCGCGATTTTGTAGATTGATGGTCTTTTAAAATTGCTTTTCTCGATATCTTCGTACAGGGCGATTTCTGTATAGTCAGGCGGCCCTAAGAAGAGCCTAGTTGTATGTAGAGGCACAGTCACCCTCAGCTAGGTCAGTGTGGCCATAGGCTGAGGGAATCGTAGTCCGACATCTTGCAGCAATCCGGCCCGCAGATCGATCCTGATTGGGATCAGGAACAGATATTCGACAGTAGGCGGGGGTGTATCTCGTTGCACGCACAATAAATCATTATTCGGCTGATGTGTAAATCTTCACCGCGTTGCAGACCACTCATGTAACTGGGCGCGTGGCGAAGACCATCAAGATGAATATTGAGGAGCGTGGGATCACTACTCAGGTTCCTGAACTCATGCAGAAGAAGGTGGTACGGCAAAATATTGTAAAAACCCTACTGGATACGCTGCGAATGCTAAAATCGCTACCACCGTTTCGACTGTGGCTCGCTTGGACGGGTGAGAGAGCATGCGGCGCAGCAAAGAAGTCGCCATAACCGAGTGACTGGCATAGTCCGTTGTGCTGTCAGGCTTCGCTTCTGCTTTGTGCTCATGTGCCAGGTCGACGATGAAAGCATCTGAGTAAGTGCTGCTGATTGCCGCAAAAGGTCGAGAAAGCCAATCTCGACTGTCGATCTGCACACGACACACGCCCCCTGCAGACACTATGCCAGGTCAGTACAGCACATGGCAGATGGCAAGAAAACACCGGCAATGCTGCTGGAATAGTTGAGCACATCTTCGCTCCGCTACGTTCGAGAGCTGAGATGCATCTGCACCCTCCCGCTCAAAGGGCGACGACAACTGCGAGACAGCGGTAGTCGAAGCCGCACCGCGTCGTCTCGCCGCTGGTAGAGCTGTCAACACAGTCGGCTCGATGGCAGTTGTACCATACGGTAGCACTCGCAGCCATTCTCCGACGCCAAAGTGGTCGTTCAGCGCAGGCCTGGGTGCGGGCCAGTAGTTCGGCCTGGGCACGACTCCTGACACGCAATCGTGTCGCTACATCGCCTTTGCTGTTTGGCCCAGACACATGTATAGATCCAAACAGCTGCCGCCTCGTGACCATTGTCAAATATTGTCGTCGTTGGGCTAGATGCGTGCTGGCGTGGATGGAAGCTGGCGGATTCTGGTGCGTTTGCAGCTGGCCGTTTTGTGTCCTGTGGAGGCCGCGGGGTGCTCAGCAGCCACTACAGCCTGCTGCATACAACAGATTACACCGGATGTAGTACATGCGGGCGAGTCAATAGGTTATATTCGGATATTGCCAAGTTCTGGTCTATTCTAGTGTAGAAACTTCGATTTTTCTTCTGCTATCAGAGCGGTATGGCTCTCTGCCGCAAAGTGACCCGGTCAATGAGCTTGACCACTGAATTGGGCAAATCTTGCTTATACGCCTCTGCACCTGGCGGGATAAAGAAGACATCATTTTTGCCCCAAATGGTAAGCAGAGGCACTTGCAAAGACTTGAAGTCGTCATGGAATTTTACCTAAAGCGGAATACTGTGCTGGTAGTCTCTAAACAGGTCCAGCTGAGCATCTCTACGCCCCGGGCGCTGCAGCAGGGCCGAGTCCAGCGAGTACGAGTCGGGCGCAATTGCGTCCACATTAAGCGTGCCGTAGAGGTACTGAAAATTGGTCATGTCTAGGCTCAGCATGCGTCTGCGAGTTTTGTTCGATCAGCCAAAAAGCCGTACGTCTTTGCCATGTTCTACATCCTCGCCGCTGCTAAGCCTCCAGCAGACGGAGGAGCAAGCGGGTGTTGGTAGCAAGTCTGGCGAGAATGACGACAAACAGACATGAATAGGTAATGAGTGTTAATTTTAGTCGCAGGTGAGAGAAGTTCCCAAAGAGGCAAGCTCCAGCACTAGCAGAAGAACTAGCAGCGAAGAGAGAGAAAAAGACTGGGAAAGAAAAATTCTCCGGTGCCACAGTCCGAGGTCCTGCAGCGAGCGGCCTTTGTTCCTCTGCCGCTGCCGATCCATCTACAGAAAGCAGCTCACGGTAGCTTCGGATGTTGTGAAGAAAGGCCAATATAGCATGCGTTTGGAGACGGTGATGCATATGCGACTGGGTAGGTTTTGGTATGCCGGGATGCATCCCATCTTCAGCAACCCGGTCCGGCAGATTTTTTTTTCCCGGCCTCACCTTGCCCAAGTCACACTACCAACTGGTAGAAGCATTCTAGATCGACGCTAGCTAGGAACCAAGCCGGCTAGGCCGAGGTGCATTGTAAAGGAAGAGCCGCAGATCCCTTGCTATCGAGACTCATGAGCCAGCCGGGCGACTTGACGCAAGGCTTGGCTGACATGGTAGTGATCAGAGTGGTAGTGTCGCCCAGTATTCGAACAGTCCGTGGAAGAGTTTTCATCAGAGTGCAGCGTCTGTAGTACAATCACCAATTTCTTGGACAGCATAGGTGGCAAGTTTCAGTTGCTCAACGTGTAGTGTCCCAGGTCACAAGTATTGGACAGCTGTGCAGGGGTTCTCATCTCATCACTCCAAGTGTAGTGCTCACGGTACAATCGCAAAGTATTTGAAATTCTGTGTACAAGGTAATCATCGCCAAAGCGTCAAAAAAAATATCATCTGTTCTGTGGCCCTTGTCAACCTCCTTTGTGAATGCTCATCATAATCTCTCCATATTAAGTATATCCCCTCTATCCCGTTTCCCATCCCCAACAGATCCCCCAACTGTAGAACAAATGCCAACACACTTTTTTATAAACAACCCGTCTTCAACGCCCCTACAGCTCCTGCTTCGCGCCACAGGCACCCAGCTGCCACATCTTGACCGAGCGCACCGTCATGCCGCGCTGATCCCCCTCCCCCCACGTCGGCAGCCACTGGTCGCGGGCGTCCCAAAAGGACCACCGCGGATTCGTCGCGCCATTGACCCACGGCTTGTCGCCGACATTGTCCAGGAAGAAGCCGTTGGTGCCGCCGACGGCGACGTTGAGGATGAGGTAAAACGACTGGTCAAACGGCGCGTTGCCCGTCGTCGAGTTGGACACGGCCCACGGGTTGTCGAGGAGCGTGTCGTTTTCCGACTTTTGCTTGGCAAACTCGCCCTTGTCGTAGAGGTCGTCCTTTTTCTCGAAGCCGATGAACAGGATCTGGTGAATCTTGGAGTCAATGTAGAAATAAATGTAGTTGGGCGTCCACTGGATGCCATAGGTGTGAAACTTGTCCGAGTAGGCGCCGCGGCGGATCTGCTTGGCCAGCGTCGTCTTCCAGTACGCGTCAGTCTGCGGCGTCGGCCCCCAGTGCAGGGTGCCGTAGTACCAGTCGCGGCCGCCCTCGGCGTAGGCGGCGCCGTTGCCGCGCGACTCCATAATGTCAATCTCGCCGGAGCGCGGCCAGGCGCCGTAGGCCTCGCCCTCGGGCATCATCCAGATGGCGGGCCAGAGCCAGTCGCCGCGCGGCAGCCGGGCGACGACCTCGACCATGCCGTAGCGGATGCTCTTGGTGCCCTTGGTGGTGAGGCGGGCGGAGCGCACGGGCGGCAGGAAGCGGCCCTTTTCGGGGTCGGAGCGCAGCACGCACGCCGACGAGTTGAAGGCGCCCGTGCACGACTTGTCGTCGTCGAGGCTGAGCGTGTAGTTGGCGTAGAGCTCGTCGGCGGTGATGGGCGTCGTCTCCGTGGTGAGCGTCGGCACAATGTGCAGGCCCTGGGCGTCGACGTACGAGTTGCGCTCGTCGGTCGTCGTCCAGTCAAAGGCGTGGTTGCCGAAGCCGTCGAGCTGCACCTCGTGCGTCCAGACGCTCTTGTCGAGCGTTTCAAAGTTGTCCTCGTACACAAGGCAGTACTTTTGATAACGGTCAGCGCAGCACACATGTGAGTAGCGATGGTTGGTTCGCTTACATCCTTTTGGACATAGGGCTTGGACATGAAAAAGGCCACGACGCCGGCACCGGCAAAGCCAAGCAGAATGAGAGTGCCAATGATGATGTTGTTCCATCGCGTCTTCTTCATGTCCTTGTCCTCGAGCCATGGCTTGGGGTACTCCTCCCGCAGACGGTAGCTCTTGAACCTGCGCTTGGGAGCCGGGAGCGGCGTGGCGGCGCCGTGGGCGACGCTGTTGTACGTGTACGGCGTGTAGGTGCCGGGGTCGCCGTCGACCGAGTGCCGCGGCGAGCCCTGCCACGGTGTTGAGCTGGACGAGGCTTGGTCTCTGTGGTTGCCGCGGTGGCTGTTGGCCGGGCTGGCAAAGGGATTTTGGGGTGGTGTGCTCATGATGGCCGGCTTGGCAGTCTCCTGCCAAAGGAGCGCGGTGGACCGTGGGCGAGCAAGATGAGGGAGATGGAAAGTGTAGAGTCGAGTCTCTGCTAGGTATCAAATTCGAAGGAGAATTTGAACAGAAGAATGGGCTGTAGTTGAGAGCCAATCGACAGACACTGCTAGGTATCAAATTCGAAGGAGAATCTGAACAGAAGAATGGGCTGTAGTTGAGAGCCAGTCGACAGACACTGCAAAAGACACGCGCAAGTGTCAGATGGGTACATGTCAAGGTAGGTTGGACAGGACAAGGCGAGATGTGTCGTAGATGGACCTTATCTTTATTCAAAGAAAAGGACCAAGATGAGCTGCGAGCCAAACTAGCAACAGGACAGGGCTGGTATCAAGTATCAAGTAGCGCAAGAGGGTGTGCAGCTTGTTTAGTCTTGGGGGCCAGGCCTTGCGGTGTTTTGGCCATGGCGACCAGGATGTCTTGATTAATTGGCAGACAGGCATTTGGCAGGTCGCCGAAGGCTGCTCAGCCGGCTTTTGGTCCTTGGATCCCGTCTCTTTGTCCGGCCCAAGCGAGGAGGCCCATGCCTGCGACTACCAGTAGCGTGTTGCGGTGCGTGCATGCATGCACTGGCCGTGTAATCGGGAAGAGAGACCGGCATGGAGGGATCGAGCGATGCAGCGCCAAGCCAGAGCTACCAGCGAGCGCTATTTTCATGCCTCTCTTGCTCATCATTCGACTGGTAGAGGATAGGAGTTTCCGATCAAGTCTCTGTTGTTTTGTTCTTGTTCCATCTGTTATCTGTTCTCTACAGGACTCTTTGGGGGCCGTCGCCGACCGTGGGGGCCAAGCCGCCCGAACAAGAACCAGGGGAACCAGGGGTATCAGCTCGCCGCTCCGACCCAGAGTTTTCGGCCTTTTTTCTCTCTTTTCTTTACAGTTTTTCTTAGGCCAGCGCACCAAACTCCTCTGGGCCGTCTGTTGTTCGGGTGGAGTCGTCTCTTGTGGGAACCAACTTGGTCCAACTAATCCAGGTAAAAAGTACCTACAGATTTCGGGACATGCAGAATAGATGGGAATCACGGCAAGACGAAAAACTCTTGTACACTGTCACTGGGTGAAGCGATTAGTAAAGAGAGCGATCTACAGGTTCCGCTGCACTGGCTCGTGTCTGCTCGACGCACAATCCGGCGGCCGTCTTGATGCAATGCACCTGCGGGAGGCGCATCTCTTCTCCAGTCCAGCTACGACGGTACCAGTCAGGTACCTACCTACCTTTCTATCCCACACCCCTCCCTTTCGAACCCTGTTCCCTGTCCGTCTGGCGTCTGTGCTGTCCAGCTTCTCTTCCATTGTCATCTCGGCCGCGAATCCGAAATGTCCACTCGGCTACGCCCACTTCCGAATTCATTCAGCTTGCATGGTCAGAATTACGCCTCTTCAGCCGGACCGACGTGATTTCAATTTCAGCACGCCCTTCTTCTCCTCGACCGCCCCCGTTTCTCTCTCCTTGGACCGTTATCAGCGCGCGTTGGCCGTCTTTCCATGCAGAGATGGTGTCTTGGCAGGCGCACCGGCCTTGATGTGCCGCCGTCTGATGCATCCACGGTGCTCTCTCTCTCTCTTTCTACCACATCACGCTCGCCCGCGCGCCCGTCGCTCCTCTCACGTACTTGCGAGTCTCCGGGTGGCGCATCTCTCAAATTGCATCCAATTCTAGCCCTTTTGCTGTACAACGCCGAGGCGGCATGCTCTGCCCGCACACAGTCTTTCTCATCTCCTCCGTTGCTGTCCGGGCCCATTCTTGCAAGCCATGTATACGCGGTCATACCTGTAGTCACCACGGTAGCTGCCAAGGTGTATGCCGAGATCCTTTCTCCAGACAACCTGTCCGCAGACATGGCCGGAGCAAGCTTCCATCACGACGTCCACTTGTTATCACCACGCGCCAACATTGAGTAAATAAACAACTCATAAACAAACCCACGACACAGGTGCACTGACGTCGCTCATTGAAAAGTCCATCAGGAACAGACGTGCCCATCCCTCCCGCGCTACACTTGTACAAATCCTATTCAGCTGTCCCTCCGCATCGCGGTGCCGACCGCACCCGCGTGTCCCGCTCTCAGTCGCCCGTACCCAAGCGTTGAAAAAAAAAAAAAAAAAAAAGGTCAATATTGCCTGTACAGCACTATTCCAACTGCCGCCCCCATCGCCGGCTCCGACTCGTTTAGGAAGAAAAAAAATAACGCTTCCCGCAATCCCGTGACCATAGACCTGCCAGCACGCGCGCGCCCGGCCCTGCCGCACTGGCAGGAATCCCACGTAGGTAGGCCTGAGACGGCCAAAGCGCATGACCGTTTCGCAAGCTCTTCCCCCCCCCGCCCTAGCTACCCGGCATGAAGCTCTAAATTTATCATTCCTGTAGAAGTGATTATCCTTTCCAGAATCTTGGATCTGTGTTTGAGGCTGCAAAGTCTCAGATTCCACGCCTAGTTTGCCGGATCGCCGTTGCACCTGCCGGGTGGCAGCCACAAGAATAGTACACCGTGAATCCCTTCGCAACCGCAATACACCGTTTTCCTTTTTTTTTTCCCTCTTGCCGATGATGACCGCTGCATTGGTTAAGCTTTGCAACTCCGTCAACAGCGCCAGCTCACCCTGAGGCCGCTCGCGTGGCAGACTCTGTCAGTAAATACATCATTATTGTTTACACGACGTGTGCGCACGTTCTGAGTGACCTTGTCAATACGGACAACTGGATTCCCCATCACTATGATGATCTAGATTATGTGGCTTCAGGGACCGCAACACCCGAAACGGCGTGTCGATTTAGCAAAGGGTCGTTGCGCGGTACAAGTATAGGGTAGCTTCGTCATCTCACATGAACACATGGTTGCGCAAATACTATCCAAGGCTTTATTGAAATGGTCACGGTCAAGTTGTTGTTAGAAATAGTAGTTCATAAGTAAGCCAACTCAACTGCATCACACTGCGCAGATTTGAAATGGACGCTCGTCTTGGTCTTGAAACGTATAGTTTTTCGAGTGGTTGACTTTTCAAAAGCCGGCCAACGAAGAAAGCATACGGGTGGATATTCTTCGTCTCGAGCCGAGTAACCAACAAGTAATCAAGGCACAGATTTCCAATATATTTAAGTAATGATGCTCTTTCTCATTGTCGCAAGCAAATATAATATAATCTAGGAAACAAACACAGACTATGTACATGGTATAATCAACATCCCGCTCGACACACAAACTCACGCAACACCGGATCGTCGTCCATCACCCCCAGCCTTTCTAAACAACCTCTTTGTCCCCCCAACCTTGCCCAGCTCACCAAAGCGCTTCTGGTCATCTACAGGCGTCGATCCCCGCGCGGAGCGCTCTGCAACGACATTGGGTGCGGCCGCACTCGACAGCAGCGGTCCGGGCGGATTGCCAAGCGGAGGTATCTTGCGCTCACCACTAGCGAGACGCACCTTTTCCTTGACGCTCTCTACCCATGCCTTATTCTCGTCGCTCATCTCGACCTTCTTGCCCGAGGGACCGGCCAGACCTAGGAACGAGCTGTCATCCTCAACCCAACTAAGGCGGGAGCCAGGACGCGAGCGTGCAGAGCCGCCGCCAGCATCTGAACCGGGCGTGTTTTCTACAGACGAGTAGTGAAGCGCCGCGGCGGGCGTCTTGGGTAAGAGGCGAGGTACTTCACTGCCGACTGCGCCGATGCTGCGGCGCGTCTTACGCACGCTGAGCGGGGTGGTGGGCGCGGCGGTGACAATTGAGACGTCGCCTAGCTGCGAAGCAGGGCGACTGCCGGGGCTGGAGCCTTGGATGGGGCCGCTGCTGTTCACAGCGCGGCCAACTTGTGGCAGATCACGCACCTCAACCGTCGCCCCTTCGGGCTTGCCGGAGCGTCGACCGTGGTGGCTGGCATAGTCCTTGAGGTATTCGCTGAGATCGGCCCAGCCACCACCAACGCGCACCATGACACGCTCGCCATCTTGTCCAACGCATCGGATAAAGAGCTTGATAGGCGCTTCGCCCGTCGAGCGTGACAAGTGGTACACTTTAATCTCCTGCTGCCCACGCTGGGGGCGTGGCGGACGGGAAGACTTGGCAGGCGAGAGTGTAAAGGAGGGCGTCGCGGTGCGGGAGCTAACCGCTGAGCCGCTGCGGCGGAAGCGATCCTTGGACGGCTTCTTCTTGAGGTACGGAAGCTGCAAGTCTGGAGGGTTAAGATTGACGTTTGGCGTGTCGGACTGGAGACGAATTTTGGCCGGGATATCCTGGATGATCTGGCTGATTTGCCTTCGCAGTTTCTGGTCGCCAACGCTGTCTCTGCGCACGGCAGAAGTTGGAGGTGCGATATCGGGGAGCGAGTAAGAGTCATCATAGTCGTCCATGAAGGAGCTATCAAGCGGGCTCTTCATGCTGATGGCATCTTCAAACTCGGGTAAGCCAGAGTTGACTGGGGGACTGTCAACAAGAGTAATGACGGAGTCGTGATTCTGGTGCTCCAGCATGGTCGGCGACAGCGGCGGCGAACTAGGCGGGCTGTCATCAAAATACTCTGCCTCGCGAACAAGACCTTTGAAAGCAGTTGGCGACGCCGAGATTTCAGGGCCGTCGCTAGACATGCCGTCAAAATGACTCCCGTAGAGAACCGTGTCGTCAGCAAGCTCACCGGCATCGGCCATAACGCTGCTTCGGAGTTCAGGCAGGCAAATTTCTTCTTCTTCGTCGACCTCTTCCTTGACAGGGCTCATTGCAGCTTGTGCAAGTTCGTCCGATGCAGTGCGTCTCTGTTTCACTGGCGTCTCGGATTCGACGACCACTTCAGTTCCCATGTTCGGCATGGCGCCACTAACAAATCCAAGTGCTGACAGCGATAAGTGGTTATCCCTGGTGTGCTTGGGCGACATGGTGTCACGCGAAGCAACCTTGTCGGCGAGGTTGTCAGTGACATTTAGCATCGAGCCCTCCATCGACGTGTTGAGGTCAGCGTAGACAGGCTCGTTCTGTAATCTGACGCCACCCTCGTTTTGACGAGCCATGATGTTGCGCAGCCACTCAATCTCTCTAATTTTGCGCTCAGCAACCGCTGCCCACTCGCCGTAGTTTTGTTCAATGACCTCCATTCGTTCGAGCCAATGATCGGGAAGCGTGTCGTCGAACCCTTCTAGGCAGTCCAGCATGTAGTCGAGGGTACGACCAGGCTTGGCCACCTTGCGCATAATGGAGCGCTTCTTGGGGCCGAATGTTTCTTTGGTAAGGACAACGTCCGACGGCTCTTCGCCTTCATCTCTCTCCAAGCGGGCCTTTTCCTCGGCGAGCAACGATACTTGTTCCCAAGCGTCATCCATAATCTGCTCGGCAGCGTCAATTGCGCCAAGAACAGGATTCACATGCTGCAGTACTGTGATGCGCATCGTCCATATTTGTAGTAACCGTGTCAGTCGCGCAATGTTGGGAAGCGCCTGGACAACAATGGCGGTGACCACGGCAGAGAGATCGCCCATTCTATGATATGACGGCGCAGCTGCATTGTAGTGGCCGCCTTCCGAGAGGGGCGTGGTTGACCGCGAAATGGGCATGACATGGCTTGTGAGAATGTGTGTCTTGATATCTTCCACCTCGAGCTGGTCCATGCCATGGTAGATTTCTTCTATGCGACGCGCGTACTCTGCGACTTCATGCTGAGGTAAGCTCCCCATGTACACCTCATCCTGCTGCCGTTGCGAACTTGTGGAACCGATCGAGGAGCTGAATAGAGTTCGACGCACCTGTAGCGCGTCCTGTTCAAAGCCGGCGGAGCCACCTTCGTCGGGCCAGGACCAGGCGCGCATTTCTGCAAGCCATTCATATATTTTCTGCGAAGCGAGAGCCGTGCGCATGGCAAACTCGCGCTCGGCGGGGGAGGCGAGCGCCATACAAGCGCGGATAGCACCCGTTGCTGACATGAGGGCCTCGTAGGCTGTGGAGGGTGTAATGTGTAGCAGGATGTCATCGGGTATTGATTTTGATCGTGTGGGCGAGTGGCCAAGAGACTGTCTCTTGGGCTTGAAAAGCAGGGGTCGTTCGTTTAATGTCGTCATTGTGTCGGTGTGAGTAGCAGAAGTAGGAGCAATCGTTAGAGGGTTATGCGCTGATTTTCTGGGAAATCGTCTAGAGGTGTCGAAATATGGTGTAAATGCGAAAGGCTGTCAAAACAAGTCTGCTCAAGGGCCTGGGGAGGATGCAGTCGCTACTATGCAGAGGTCGAAGCCAAATGTGCCCATAGTAAGAAACCAAAGCAAACGAGCAGTCGGGTCGAGCCGCAAATGATGCGACAATCAGGCTACAAAACAGATGTCGGATGCGCGACGGGGTAGTCCAAGTTGAAGCGTTATCCACGAGAGCTAGTGAGCTTTGAGAGGCGCGACGCAGGGTAGTCGCTCGCGGGATTGGTTGGTGAATGTGCAGTGGTGTTGTCGAGTCGCTCAGTCTCGTGCGTCCGTTGGTGCCGGGGGTCAAAGTGTTTTGAAGATATATCGGCCGGGTTGTTCGCTCGGTCAAACCAGGAGGCTCCGGAGCAAAACCTTGGCGCTCGCAAAGGCTTGTCTCGGGAACACAACAACAAACAAAAAAGCCGCAGCTGCACGGTGATGCGCTGAAGCTTTTCGGATCCTGCCCACGTTGGCCCTTTGTCTGGGATGCCCACACCACCAACAACGAAGCAAGGGCGGGTGCGGGTGTCGTTGGGCAGCGTCGTGGGAGGGAGAAGGTCGGCAGCGAAGCCCACAAGGGGAAAAAAGTGATTGGTGTCGTGAAAGTGAGGGAGATGAATGCTGTCGCCAGAGTTGTCCCCAGAAATAAAAAAGGCAGGCGCCAATGACGGGTATGCACGTCACAGACAGCGAGACAGACGAGAAAAGCAAAAAACTATTGCGCAACGGTGTTGCGGTCGTCTCCTTTCGCTGGCCAGGTTGGACTGAGACAGAAGTCCGCACCAAGAGTCTTGGATCAGCGGGGACAGCAAGCCGTTCCGAAAGGTTAATAAATATCGCAAGAAGGATGCCCTTGTCCCGCAGTCTTGATCAATCAGGTCTTGCTTGATCAAAGGGAGCGCTGATGTTGCAAAACAAAAATGTGTTGCCCACTCGTTCGGTTGTGAGACGCGTCTTGCCACCACACTATAACACTCGGCCACGGCTGGCGGCGGAGAAAATCGTGCGCGCGGATCTTGTCGTGGTTTAGCGGGCGACTAGGAGTCCGAGGTCGATGAGCAAGCGAGCACGGGGCGGACGGGACGAGGGCCAACGATGAGAGAATAGAACAGCAAAAGGCGAAGGAAAAGAAAACGAATGAATGAATGTTTCGATGCGCGACAAAAAGCAAGCGGTAGGGGAAATCTGGGAGAGCAGAGAATGGTGTGGGAGTGAAACACCGAGGGGACACACACGAGGCAGAAATTGTCACCACTCTGTCAAGGCAGGGTCTGGTCGTCCCAGGCCAGGCCAGGCCAGGTTCTTCTCCGCACCCAAGTCACGCGCAACGACAAAAGACGGACCCGGCTCTTTTATTATTATTTTCTTCTTTCCTAATTCGTATTTTTTTTTTCAATAATGAGCTCGCGCTGACCCAACAACACGCTTCTCTTCTTGCAGCGGGGGAGGTCGCTAACTAGTGCAAGTGGACGGTTGAAGTGGTGCGTGAGCCCAGCGACAGCACGCTATATCGGTGGAGTCGCGTTATGCATGTCAACAATGCAGCCGCTGCGAGATGACGGGATGGGAAAAAAAAGGGGGAAAGGGATAATCTTCTCTAGCATATGCACAACATTCAGGAATTGCAGTAGATAGAAATTGAAGACTCCTAGGCAATAAAGAGGTTGCATAAGGAGCAACTGTACAAAGCAGTTCCCCGCCTTTTCTTTTTATTTTCCTTTCGCAGCGTCATCTCCCCGCACAAGATACATTCCAGAGCTTCCCGATACATTGTTCCGTGGTCCTGGTTCCATTGTGCCTTTCGGAGAATAAGACTGCCTGCATTCCATCCAGTGGCACATTTCTAAAGTGGTTTCTTTTTTTCCCTTTTCCTTGTCGCAATTGACATCATAGGTGCACGGGGCAGTATCCGTAGAGGGACGAGATGTAGAGACTGCCCCTTGCAGGAATTGACTGGCCTCCGTACAATCAGAGATTCACCGTGGATGGGCCATGCTTGTCAATCCACAATTGGACCCCTGGGAAGCATCCTGCATTTTGACAGGCAAACAAGTTCGTGCCCGCGCGACGCCACATCTCCTAGCTCCTGCGTGCCTATATGTCGTGGCCTGAGCCATGCAGATGCACGTTTGTTTGCGCACGTGCCGTCGATAGATTGTGTGCAAGTCAGGTACATATTGTGGGATAACTGAGTATAAGCCATCGTAATATAACAAAGCCCTTGGATTGATTCGTCTTTTATTGTGCAAAGTTAAATTATCATGGCTGTTACTCGGAAGCGCCCACATGTTGATTCATGTTATAACTCGCGTAGTGGACACACGACACCACATAAATCAGCACTCTCCGAATTCAAGTATAAGCTTTGTTTTCGGCATCCCACATTAGGATTGCTGTTAATACATCTTGCTCTGAATTTTCATAACGTCATGTCCACCAAATTTTAAGCCCTCTCTGAACCAAATGTAAGCCGTACAAGAAAAAAGCCCAAATGCAAACCATGTAGCAATACTCCTCCGATAGACCATATATACCCGGATCTTTCCACAACTCCAGTTTTGAAAAACAGATTCAAAAATACACAAGACAACCAGCCCGCAGCTCATGCAGAAGCCTCAATACCCATCTTGACATCCTCCATCGAAGACCCCGCCGTATTGCTGCCAAAGACAGCCGCCAAGTCCTCGCCAGACGACTTGCCCGCATCCGTGGGAAACTGCAAAAACTGATCCACATCAAAGTCGGTGCCGGCCACGGCATTCCAGTCAAACTCGTCGTGGCCCTCCATAAAGTCCATGTCCATGGGGTCCGCCTCGGTCGACGGCAGCTCCTCTGACAGCCCGCTGGCGCTGGGCGTCAGGCCCGTCGCGTCAAAGTCGGTCTGCGGCGGTGAGTCCGTCAGCTCTAGCGCCGCGGCATTGACCGTGTTGGGCGGCAACATGGCCGTCTTGCCAAAAAGCGCGTCCTGCAGGCTCGCCGTCGTCTGCGTCTCCGGCGGCGGCGTGTGCACCGACAGCCCAAACGGCAGGCCGCTAGGCAGCATGTCGCTAGCGGCGCTCTGGTTCATCTGGTTCATCTGGCTGATTTGATGGGCGAGCGCAGCCGAGGTGGCGCTGCTGTTGCTGCTGCCGCTATTGCCGGAGCCAACGCTGATGTCGGCCTTGCGCAATGCGGCGTCGAGAAAGCCGGTGGCATAGTCGGCGGCCGAGTAAATCTCGCGCAGCTTCTCCATGACGCGCATGCATTGGCGGAAACCAATCGTGGCCCGCTCACGCGCCTCCTTGGAAGAGCTCTTCATCTCCAGCAGGTGGATAATCATGGCTGGGAGAATCACCGTCACGCCTGTCGTGGGGAGGTACTTTTCCAGGCGAAAGTTGTGCAGCTCCGTGACCATGCGGGTGATTTGCATGGCCGAGTCGCGCACTTTGACGCGCGACATGTCCTGCACCTGGCGGGAAGTAGTGGGCATCTGCGTTGGCGATGAGGGCAGAAATTGTGGGCGGTGGAGAGCCGAGATGGTTGTCTGATGCGCCATGTGTAGTAGCGTGCGGTGGACGGTAACGGTCGAACGGCCGCCTTCAACGTCGGCCTGTGTGAGCGAGCGGTACTGGCAGCACTCGGGCAGGCTGTCAGCCCAGGCGCGCAGCTCGGCGTCAATGGTGTCGACGGCATCGACATTGTCAAACTTGTTGGGGAACAGCATCATGGTGCTGTTGGTGGTGTTTTCAGGCTTCATGTTGTCGCGGATCAGTACCGAGTACTGCGTCTTGAGCATGTGGCTGATGCCCAGGCAAAGCTTAGCCTTGTAGATGCACAGAGTCGCCAGCTCGCGCTGCATGGCCAGATCGCGAATCACGACGCACTCTAGGGGTAACAAGCTGTTGTTGTCGGCCAGCGTCTGAATCTCAAAGTCGCTTTCGGTCAGCATCGGCACGTCAAAGTCCTCGTCCTTGATGCGGGTGGGACGGCGCATGCCCAGGGCAATGAGCCGGTCTCTCATGAAGCAGGACCACCATATACGCTTCCAGAGCTTGCGCTTGCTGTTGGTCATGGAGTTGGGGCCAGGCTTGCGATGCAGGCCAATGGTGTGGGCCAGCGAAATGGCGACGCCCATCCAATGCCAGGTATCCTTTTGGTCATCCGGCGTCTCATACCAGTAGGTCATGAGCAGTAGAGACTGCACCAGGACCAGGCGGTCTGATTCGTAGTCAAAGTCGTAGAGCAGCTAGATTCACATGTCAGTGCTCAACTCTCACAGGGATACGTGGCTGCGGGTGCGGGGTGAGCACCAGTGGCTTGCTTACCCTCGTCTTTTGGAAAAAGGCTTTACGAGCAGCCTTGCGACTCGTGTAACCAGCCTCGCGGAGACGTCTCATGTCGACCGACGCGGTGGCCGCAAAGAGCACGGCGTGGTAGAGCAGCAGGCTCATCTGGCCGTTGAAGCCATTGCGGCTGTTGACGATGCTGAGAAAGGGGTGCAGGTCCATGAGCGGCATAAAGGGATGAATGTACTCGACGTAGGCCTGCAAGAGGGCGTTCTGCAGCGGGATGGCGGGCAGCGTCAGGGCGCCCTTCATCTGGAGGTAGCTCACATCCTCGGGGGTGATCTTGCTGGGCAGCGGGCGCAGGAACGGCGGCAGCTGGGGCGCGGCCTGGGGCGGCGCGTGGAACTGGAATTGGTCGAGCGGGCTGGGCAAGCCGGCGGTGGACGAGGCGACGCCCGAGTCGCCAAAGAGACGGTTGGGGTTGACGGTGCTGCCGTCGCCGCCCCAGAGGCTGCTCGACGTCGGGCTCGCCTGGCTGGGGTCGATGGAGCCCTGGCTGAGCAAGTCTGGACGGAAACCGGAGCGCTGATCTAAAGCCGCGTGTCAGTCTTTTTTTGGTTTCGGTCGTCACAGATGAGTGCGTTATTGCAGATTGATTGGCCATGTGGGCTGGGCGCAAAATGAATCGAGCTAGCGACTTTTCACATGTGAAAACCGTCGAGCAGGATTTTGATGATGCAGGCAGGCGGTTGGATGGAGGAGGCGCTGGCTCTCGTGACTGGGAAAAGTGGAGATGATGCGAGTGGCGCAGGGGGGAAACGGACAAGATGGATTCTGCCCATGGGGGAGCAAAAGAGGGGGGGATCATGATGCGGGATGTGTTTTGCGGCAAAGAAAAAAATTGTTGAACGTGAGAAAAACAGGGGCCGTGTTGTGACAAGGTTTTTTTTTGGGTTGCTTTCCGCCCCATGTCGAGCAGTGCTGATGCAGCAAGTGTCTGTGTGGTGGACGCAGTGACGAATGCAGCCACCACTAACACGGGCATGAGGGCGTGGCAATGTGACCGTGTAGAATGCCACGCTGCAGGATGAAAAACGTAGCCGCCAAAGACTGGGGGAGACACACAAAAATAATATCAACTTACAAATGAAATGGGGAACGTGCGAGTCCACCACACAGTTGGGTATGAGGCTGCCCAGCTGGCTGTCCATGCTGGTGCTGGCCGTGGACGAAAAGGCCGAAGCGGTGCTCTGTCGTCGCGGGTCATTCGCAGGCATGGGCGCGACGGCGACATTGTCAGCCACGTTGGCGTAGCCGTTGCTGACCGTTGAAAACGCCCCGTCGCTGGCGGCTGTGGCATCATTGCTGTTGCTGTTGCTATTGCTGTTGGTGGTGGCTGTCGTCGTCGTCGTCGTCGTCGTCGCCGTCTTGCAACGGATCTGAGCCTCGGCTTGGTTGTTCTGCCCCACGGCATTTGCCGCCAAGGTGCTCTTCCTATAAAATTTCTGGGTCAGTGGATCGAAACATATGTAATGGCCATGTCCCAAAAAAAAACTACTATTGTGAGTGCAAAGGTGAGCCCGGCCCCCGGGACCCCGGGCGGCGCCCCCGCTTCGGAGGACCGCACATTACTAGTCGACTAGTAACGCGTAGGGTAATAAAAGGGTAAGAAAAAATAGGTTGGGGAAAGCTGGCCACTGGCCCGCCCACATGAAAGGGTAAGAGGGAAAAAAAGAGGCAGTAGGCTAGCGTAAACGATTTCGAGCTGGGATGAGATGCGGCGTCATCGTCAAGTCTCTCCGGACCTCCGCTTGTGACCCTGTAGAATCAAGCGTGCAAGAAAAGAGCTGAGCAGCTGCAAAAACAAATTGCAAGAAGCTGACCCAGTTCTTTTCGTTTATTTTTTTTTGTGCTCTCGAGTCTCACGTGGAAACGAATGCGTGGCTGTTGGGGTAAAGGACAAGGCAAGCATTCGGAGTCTTTTGGGGTGGCATGGGCAGAGCGGAACACTTACTTGCGCCGACGGCTCTCTTGGACGATGCACTATGATATTGTTAGCACGTTGTTCCCAGTGGGTTTTTTTTAATTACCAAGGATGGCATTTTTCAGCTCAAGCTTGTGAATTTCCATCTGGAGCTTCACGAGCTGCTCCCGAAACAGAAGCTCTCATTCTGGTAAGAGTGTCACCACATACCTCGACATTGTCCCAGCGACAGTTTCCGCAGGGCGCGCCCTCGACCACGTCGCATCGGACCTTGCGCGCGCGACACGAGACGCATGCGCGGGCGGCTCTGCGCTTTGTGACTTTGACGACGCCGCCGTCGGCAGAGCTGCGCTTCTTGACCGACACATTGCTCTCCGACTTGCTCAAGGGTGGCGGCGAGGGCGAGTGGCTCCCGTCGGAGCTGTTATCTGAAGTCGGTGCCATTGCTGTGGCGTGTGATGATGATTTGCGTAGTTTTGTTGATTTTGCCCTTGTTTCTTGTTGTCGCTGTGAAAAGAGATGCTGCTCCGCGGTGTGGTGGCGAGAAGTAAGTTGGTGGCGAGCTGCACCAGAGAGGAATCACGGTTGTGGCAAGACTCAAATCTCTTTTGCGGGCGGGAAACAAGAGACTGGAGATTTCGACGCTTTCGATGATTTGTTGTAGCAAGAAAAGACAAAGTAAGCGTGGAGCTATACTTTTTGCTGCCTGTCTCGGCTTGTCGCTGTGGAATGTAGACGGATTGAGACTGGGGCCGATTTTGGTCGCCAAAGGTAAAATGCGCGACGTTGGGGCGAGATAAGTGTATAATTTCAACTCGCGATTCAAAAGTTGGAAATCGTCAAGTTGAAGGAGGCAGTAATTCTCGCAGTCCACCAGCAAAGGGGGCAAGAGAGGGAGCTAGAGACGCAGGGCGTAAGAGCTTAGTGTGTGTGTAAGATGATGTCGTCGAGGGGTGAGAGAGTGGCATGTGAGTGCTCGGGACGGGGGGTATAGCGCAAAACGGGAGCTGCCAGGTGAAGAAGATGACAAACGAGATGATGATGAATGAAGAATAAGGGAAAGATTTTTGAAAGTTGAACCAGCAGCGGCAGTTTCAAAAGAAATCCGGGGTCGGAGAGTGGAGGGGGAGGGGGGAAGAGGACGGATGTGGAGGAATATTATATTCCTGCTGAGAAACTGGTATTATTGGAAAGACGATGGAGACACGCCTACAATATTGGTGCACACACCAACAGACAGCACACTAGCACACTAGGTACATTGATGAATCGTAGCTTCCCTCTGTCCGTGGTCGTCTCCGTTCCAAAATGGACCTACATATGTACGTACATTGCGCGTCTCTCCGTCAGCGGGTGTGGTGGAGTTTTTTCCTGACGCTTGCAACAGACATGGAAAAGGGCGAGCAGTACCTTCTGGGGGCGCTATGGGGCTGCGGGGATTGGAGGTTTTTTATTTGTGCAGGCGCCTTCATTTTTATTTTATTTTTTGCCATTCAACAAGGCTGTTGTTGTGCTTCTCTTTCTCTGCCTGGCTGACCACCAGTACATGCCTTGAGCTGCGCCGTTTAGCTGCAGGCGTTGCGCCCGCTGGAATCACAGGCGGACTGCCTCCGTTTCTGCCGCCCCCAGCCGTGGCGCCCCAAAAAGCCCGCCGCCTGAACAGGCCTGACCCAGCGGGCCAGCCAACGGCCCACAGCAGCGCTGTATTCCTGGGGCATGGTCGCTGAGCCACTCACAGAGCCACTAAAAATAATGAAAATCTAGGACCT
This sequence comes from Akanthomyces dipterigenus, assembly GCA_030783385.1. Taxonomy (NCBI): domain Eukaryota; kingdom Fungi; phylum Ascomycota; class Sordariomycetes; order Hypocreales; family Cordycipitaceae; genus Akanthomyces; species Akanthomyces dipterigenus. Next base: position 30,483 of record JARJRE010000237.1, on the reverse strand, counting down.
ACCTCCTACCTAGGTACCTAGGTACATAGGTACCTCTAGCTACCGTACCGTACCGTGGGTAGGAGCGCACTCCATTCCTTGTTTGCTCTTTTTGATTTTTTGCTCTCGTCCGTGTTTGCTTGCCAGCCCTCCCCGCCGTCTAGTCCGGCCCTCCGCTGGTACCGGCGTCCATTTCTTATTTCTACCTTGCCAACTACCCCGTGGCGGCGGCACCACACCTCGCGTTCATCAGATCAAGTACGAGCACCGATTCTCCGCACCCTTGCCATTATCAAGTCGGCTTTATGCTTTTTTTTTAATCAAGCTCAAGACCGCCCGTTGCTATTGTCTCTTGTCCACTGCCTGTACCATTCTACACCTCTCAAAGGACTCGCAAATAAAGCGAAAAAAAAAAACCCCCCTGCAACTTTTCCTCGTCAAAAAAGAGCTTCTTGCAGTGAATGCGAATCCGGGGCGACGTCGTGCCGCCGACGAATCATTTCCCTCATCGCCTCATCAAGGTTTGAGGCTACGCTCGCTTCATCGTACCACGGGCCTGGTCTCTTCCCCCCAATCTAACTAGATGATTTTCTGGGGCAAGCCACACACTCTCTCTCCCTCTCCCAGTCTCCAGATGACTCGACTCTCAGACATCTTGTGCTCGATAAAAAAAAATTGACATGTGCGCTTGTCCACGTCAGTGCGACGAGAAACTCTGCTTGGCCCCCTTGGCACCAAGCAGCCTTTTGTATCCAGTAACATTACGACGGCATGGCTTTCATTACAGGAACAGTGCAACGGATTGATCAACATGGCAGTGGCTTAAACAGCCGCATTTGTCCATGCTAAAATTCCACCAAGCTTGCTGCTAGTTGAAATATGGTTACAGTTTCAGTGCTTCGTCTGCTTTCGCCCATGTTATTAGTGCGTGTCGCGACCGTCACAACTGTCTGCAGGCAGCCTCTGGTGGGGATCCACAACAGTGACAGCTGGCCAAGGCCTTTTTGCTGGACATTACGTAGCAACTCCTGTCAGTAACTGCTCTGCCCTTTTCCCACTTGCTGCTCCAACCCAGTGGAATCCCCCTCCTCCATGATGAGGCTCTGCTCGTGGTGGGGAATGTGGAAACTCTCCTTGCTTCGACACGGCACTGGCGAACGCAAGCTGCACCGCCGAGTCGGCAGAGTCCAGACGGCGGTAACTAGCAGCTGCAGCTTTATTCACCATCTCTCTCTGTTCCTCTCCTACTACACACTCAACGTGTAACTATTGCCATTTTTCTTTAATCCAAAACGGAGCAAAACTCCCCTGATTCAAGTCTTCATGACAGCTCGTCCGTCCATCATCGCCGGTCCGTCCAGCCTGCGGGCTACCCAACGTGGTGGGTGCCCCTCATCTCCAGACTCTGCCAAACCATGTTTACGCAAGACGCCGTCTTGGCACCTCAGACTTTCGCTTCCCGCACCAAATCTGGCCCTCTTGCTCTTGCGGAGGAAGTGGGTTCTCGACGCAATTGACTTTCTGGCACCGTGCTCCGCCGTCTGCACCCAATGACCAGACGGACAAATCCAAACATTGCAAGTAAAACTATACATTTCCTTGTGTCGAGTTTCAATTCGCTGAGAGATGGTGACCAATGTGATCAGAGGCATGGAGATGACGCTTCTTATATTATAGCAGGCCTGTCCTTCATCTCTGGCGGAGGACCATGTCTCCAAAACTCTATCTGCAGCCACGATTGCAGCGCGGAATGAGGAGCTGCCACCTTCGTCTCGAATCGATCACTGTTTGCATTCATTTTGGTCACTGAATCAGTCTCCAACGGAACAATGCTCAAGCTGCCAGCCCCTGTCCTCATCAACCCGAATTGAACTGCCCAAGTCTAGATCGTCAGGTTGAAATCGGCGTCCTGGTGGAGCCTCCGGAGCTCCGGGACATTGCCACGCTCGCTGTCCGTGCCTCGCGTTATTATTCCGCTGTCTGCACACCTCCTTGTCCAACGCCATGTGCTCTTCACTCTCCTTTTGAAGCTGAGTAGCTTCCAAGGGCCCGAGTAGACTCGGTTTCTTTCTACTCAACATCTAACCACCCATCTTGCGATTGTTCATCCTTCTGTCCGTACGAGCCTGCCAGCCCAGTGGCCGGAATTTTGTGGAGAGAGACGCACATGAGCTGCCGACAGGGATCTGCAGCACATCAGAGACATTTCAAAACTATGATTTTCGCAAAGGAAGGAACAGAACTAGCAACGTGATCCCCCAACAGAAACGCTCCTAAGTGGCTTAAAATGCTCGAGGACGGTTGGAGTTAACAGGCCCCATGCACAGCGCGCCCCCGCCCCGTGGACACCAACGATGTCGAGGAGGCGTCAAATGGTGGAAAGCCGCAGGAGTCATGCCCAGTCACTGTCTCCCCTTGAGGAAACATGGAGTTCTTCGTCAGTATGGTCTCGTGATGTTGCAAAGCTTTGCCCTCTTCACATGTAAATGCCATTTCGTATTAGCTTCAGAAACCCTCGTGCGTTCCCCGCCACAGGTAGCCCCAACAATCCCACAAACGTCTCACTCTAGCAAGGGCTGAGAGGGAAGAAGAAGCCCGCCGTCGATCTCCTTGTGATCTTGCCCATTCTTTCCCCTAGCGGGAACAATGTTGAGCACATCAGCTCGAGCCACCAACGCGCAGCCTCCACGCCAACGGTTAACAGCCAATGGAACTCACATGTAGTCTGATCGGTGAAGAAGGCTAGGGATCGGACTTTTGGCCATAATCCCCGTGCAAGCAGACGCACCTCGCTAATGAAATGAAAGGGCGGGAGATGGGTAGCGTGTGGTGTGGGCAGGGGACGATCAATGAGGTACATGCTACCCAAAGTAGAAAAGTCAAGCTGGGCACATCCAAAAGTCAGGACGCAGCCCGACACGCCCGAGAAAAGTTCGAGACGCGCCAGAGAAGAAAAAAAAAGCCATCCGGACGTCTTGCATCTGCCCAGCGCTTTTTGGGGAGGGCTCGGTTCCGACTGCCCGCGAGCGCCTTTCCAAGGCATCGCAGGGGACGGGAATAGCGGCAGCAACGGAAGACACGGGGGGGCGACGACTGCGGGCTCTCATCAGCCCTTTTTCCCCAGCAATGTGGGAGCCAATCGAAAAGAGTTATTAGCTATTGTAGCGCAAAAGTCAGGAACAAAAGACCAGATTGAAAAGGCCGCTCGTTGCTGTGGAGCGGCCTGGTCTGCTAGTTTGACTGCTTCTGCGACATTGCAGCAACAATAAGGGAGTCGACGATGCCTCAAGATCAGAGGCTGCATTGAGATTACCCGTGCTTGGCAGTGTATCTGCAGCTTGTCCATGGCCCTTCCATTACTAGAAAGCATACTACGATGATGAAGTCTCCATTTTGGTAAGGGATCATGCTTTTCGTACATCCGTCGTCTCCGCGCTGCTTAACGTTGAGCACTCTAAGAACACCCGGGACTGGCCTTCCATGGACCCCGGCCGAGCGACGCGTTGCCCTCCGGAGTCTCCGCCGGAGGCCACGACTACATCTGCGGTTTGGACATGCCGAGAATGCCATGCCAGCTATGCTGATGCAAATCCCTCTCTGTCTATTTCTGCATACATATGCAGCCACGCCTACAAGTTTCGCGTCCATGCAGGCTCCTTCTCCGACGGAACGGAACCCCGTCTGCAGGGTACGGAGCACATATGTGTGGGTGTGTAATATCCCAGAGCTGCAGAAAAGGCTCGCTGCATTGCAGCTATCATGGACAGGGGTTCCGGCACTTATGCAAGGTCAGAGAGGAATGAGAGAGTATGCTTTTTGCGTGGTATTCGACTTATAGGGGTGTTCTGCGAAATCTCTGCCATGGTCCTAGAGCTGCGGGCGTGGCGATTTCGATGTCTTGGCGGTTGACAACGTCGTCTGGTTTCGCCAACCGGCAACTGGTGATGCGCCCGCGCATTCTGCCCCATTCCACGCTGAATAGTCTGTCTCGAAAAAAGTGATTTGAAAAAAAAAAAAACGTGCCCCTCCTACCTCGCCCGTCACTGCAGTGGGAGCTCAAAGGTAAAGACCCACAGACTAGGATCGTACCATGTAAGGTATTTTACCTATCGTGATGGAAGACAAGTCAGAAATGAATTTGATGTACAATTTTATCAGCCGAGAACTTTGGGCTACTATTCTCATCTGCAGCCTCGCCGACGTATCTCGGCGGTAGAGGCTGATAGGGTGGCGAAGCGTTGCCAAAAGCTTCCAAAAATTCAAGAAAACTAACCTGATCACTTTTTCATCATCTTTATATTACAATTTGCAAAGTAATTCCAAGCTCACAAATGCATCTGATAATACAACCGGGCCTGATGGTATAACCTGAAAATCGCCCACAGACGGCCGTCGAGCCTCAACCCCACCGGCTGTCGTTGTACCTCAGCATCATAAACACATGTATGGGTATCATCGGCCTCGTCTAGGCCCTCTGCTTTGGAGTCATTGCCATTGCGCAACCAAGCGAGGCGACCAAGCAAGCGAAAAAGGCAAACAGCATTGCCAAAGTGTCATTGCTTCTGAGCAGAGTCCAGATGTGGGCACAAATCAAAGATTAATTTGTAGGTATAGAATGATAGAAGAGAGAAAAAAGTCTCAAAATACGAATGACTGGTGTAGGAACTGTGCGATGTCGTTGTTTCCAGCCAGACCCGGGCTTCTTATGGGCCTTTCGCATATGCTCCTCAGCTCTGGCAGAGCACAAGTCTTCTCTTCTTGTTATTCATCGCCCTCAGTTTTCGGCTTGGACATTCTGTCATGGCACCCAAAAAAAGTCTACCTTGATGAACCTAAATACTTTGACCATGATAGGACCGATTCTATTCGAGTGGATGGATGGACGGTCAGTATACCCATTTTAGGATCATCGCGCCTCTCCCCACGTTTGCAAGATTCCCCAGGCTCAAGAAGAAGTGCCCGTTACAATGTTGTTGTTATCCTCAATGCCATTTTCTATTCGTTCGTAATGTAATTCACAAAAAGGGACAAGTGTGAATTAAACAGTGACATTGTTTTACTTCCCTCGCGGCTGCATCCTTGTCCAGCGAGACAAAAGCCCCCAAGAGCCGAGCTACTGTAGTCGGCGCTCCGAACTGGAGCGCTCGGAAAACGAGCTCCCAATGTCTCGTCGCACCACCATGGGAAACAACACGCCCAATCCCCCCATTCTGATTCCCCTTCTTTCCCTCGTTAATTTTCCTCATGTCATCTCATTCACGATTCCACTTTTTTTTATTTCGTTTTCTTTGTTTGCTTGATGGAGACTTGGATGGCGTTTTGTTGAAAATGTTGTCCCTTTCCTTCATCTTGTCCACTCCCGACGTGGACGTGTACAAGCCCCGGAACAAAGCGGCCATGGAAAAGACCGGCTGAGATCGGTCTACTCAAGGGGGGGGGATGGCATCTCTCCAACGGAGATTAGCAGAGGAAACAGCAAACATGGCAGAGGCTGGGCCTTTGTGGCTGTTTGGGCTGGAAAAAAATTTTGTCCCATGCGGCCGCTGTCAGGGTCATGGAACCGATGCTACGGCACCACGGCACACACTGGACGGTTTTGATGGGTTAGGTGAGCAGTATACTGCATTGCGACTGGCGCTGCAGCATCCTCGCTCGCGTGAGAAAGGGAATGGGCCAGAAAACAGGCTGGAAAGCTCGTCAGAGGCTCAGACTGGTCTTGGGGTGATTGTCAGCACTCTGAGATATGAGGCTGCATCACGATGGCAGCTGCTCGCTCCGTCGCCCACGGAGGCACGCTTTGGTTCTCATGTCGTGCCCTCATCTCACTCACACTGCTCGACGTCGAGTTCACAACGAGCAAGCTGTTGTTCGCATGGAACACTTCCTGGAAATGGACCCGTGCTCCTACAAAGAGGCCGCAACGACATCTGATGTCACGGCTGCAAGTCACTGCGATTGAGCTGGACTGAGGTTACACATCTACCTTGGCAAAATCTGAAATGGCTGCCTGCTTGCGTCTAATTCTCACGAAGAGCATTCAACTCTTTTATCATCAAAGCAACGACTAGTGTCTCGACTTGCCATCCTGCCGCCAAGTATTATTTGAATCATCAACACACCTCACGCCCTCGATACATCTCACAAACTGGCCTCACGTTACCCGACCACCTATGCATCATCACCACGTGAAAGGGAGCAAATGACTGGAGTGGCTTTGGCCAAGTCTATTATCTGACGTTCATCAGTATCCCTCCAGGGTGATGCCCGCCACATTGTGCTATGAATCCACGCTGAAATATGCCAGCAAACAGAAGAAAAAAAAGCTTCTATGGGAAGCTGTCGTCTCATCGAGACATGAAACTGGAAACGTCCAGAAAAAGTGACATGGCTTACGGCCGTGTGACAAAAGAAACCCATCCCAAACGCCAGTCCATTACAACCTCGCGTTATATCGCTCGGCATGCACCATTTTCAAATACTGGCCCTCGCAAGCGCGCTTACAGACGGCTGCTGTTGACATCGCTGAATGACTTGGGGTCATAGACGCGCTGGCGAATGTACGATGTCAGGGCAACGTCACCCCACTCCTCCCACTCGTTCCAGAGCTCTTCGGGCAGAGTGGAAACACCCTCGCGACGGGCCGCCTTCATGACCTCACGGGCGATGATGACGCTGGCCTCGCGAACACGCTCGATACGAGGATAGATGAGGCCCTTGGCAATCTCATCGGAATTCAGGCAGTTGGCAAGAGCAGAGGCGGAAGTGTACACCATCTCGTCGGTGATGCGAGTGGCTTGCGCGAGAATGGCACCGAGACCAAGACCGGGAAAGACATAGACGTTGTTGCCCTGGTTAGGGTTGTACGTGATCTCGCTGCCGTTGGACCCTGTGACAGTAAAGGAAGAAAAGGGCGAGCCAGAGGCAAAGATGACGGAGCCGTCGGTCCACTCGACAGCCTGCTCAAAGGTGCATTCGGCCTTGGTGAGAGGGTTGCTGAGAGGAAACAGGATGGGGCGGCGGTTGGGACCACCGCCGTCGACCGAGTGCTTGAGAGCACGGATGCTCGACTCGGTGAAGATGCCAAAGGTGGCGGCCAGACCGACGAGAGCGCTGGGGCGGACATATTCAATGACCTCCTCGAGGGTACGGAACTGTTGGCCGTGGTTGTCAGTACGGGCAAAGTACTGCTTGTGCTCAGCAAGATGGTCACCGCGATCAGTGGTTACAAGACCCTTGGTATCTACGAGCCAGAAACGGTCACGGGCCTCGCTCTTGCTGAGACCACGCTTTGTGTAGTACTCGACGAGCTGCTTGGCGACGCCAACACCAGCGGAGCCGGCACCCATGAAGACGAGGCGCTGGTCCTCAAGAGGGACACCAGACAGGTTGACGGCACCAATGTAGCCACCGAGTACGACGGCACCAGTACCCTGGACGTCATCGTTGAAGCAGCGATGGGTGTTGCGGTAGCGGTCGAGGTAGTTGAAGGCCTTTTCACTCTCAAAATCCTCAAACTGAACAACCATGTTGGGGTAGACCTCCTTGACGGCGTCCATGAACTCATCCATGAACTCCTGCTGAGCAGCCTTGGAGACGCGCTTCTGGCGAAGGCCCAGGTACAGAGGGTCCTTCAGATTGGACTCGTTGTCTGTGCCAGTGTCAAGAACGATGGGCAGTGTCTTGTCAGGGCTGATGCCGGCGGCAGCAGTGTACAGTGAAAGCTTGCCAATCTGAAAGGGTCAGCGCGAGACAACACGAGATATGGGGCAACGTGAGCTTACAGAGATGCCCACGCCATTGACGCCAAGATCACCGAGGCCGAGAATACGGGAGCCGTCGGTGACGACGCAAATCTCGGGGTTGGTGCACGGCCAATTGCGGAGCATGGTCTTGATGGAGCGGCGCTGCTTGATGGAAATGTACAGGGCCTCAGGGCGAGTATACAGGGTGGAGTACTGCAGGCAGACGTCGCCAATGGTGGGAGTATATACGAGAGGCATAAGCTCACGGATGTTGTCCATGAGGAGGCGGTAGAAGAGATCGATGTTTTGAGCCTTGAGATTTGACAGGTAGAGGTACTTGTCAATGTTGGTCTGGCGAGTCTGGATCATCTTCATGGCGCGGATGCTCTGGGTCTCAAGGCTCTCCATGGTGTGAGGGATGAGGCCAGTGAGGTTCTTGGCGACACGCTCCTCGGGGGTAAAGGAGAGACCTGCCGGGAGTGTAAGCGGCGAATGGAGACATGCTTCCGACACGGCTCGATGAGACGAATCCACGACGGCGAGAGCGGCAACGAACAAAACATACCCTTGTTCCAGTGAGGTTCACGGATGATCTGGTAGCCGGCAGCATCGGTCTCGGCAAGATATTCGGTGGTCTGGGTTTGCTTGACCTCGGCGAAGCGGTCTTGCGAGTAGCCGCGATGTTGGTCCAAGGCAGTCATTTTCATGGCTTCTTGGATAGCGGTAATGTCAACTGCACTCATTGGGTTGGGTCGGGTCAGTCTCTGCTGAACGGGAAAGGATTGTCTAGAGGTTGAAGTCTGCGAGGCAGAGCGGGCAGAGAATCTAGAGATGGAACGGGCAGAAGCTCTGGAGCTAATGGAGGAAAAGGACGCAGAACGAGGAGTGGCAATGTCGGACGTGTCTGTGCTGATGGGATAGGAAGAAGCCATTTGCAGAGCAGAGGCACGCGACAGGGATGAAGGCCGACGAGCAAGAGGGTTATTTGCAAGAGCGTTGTTGAGAGCAGTTAATCTAGGTCTCGACATGACTCTGGGACGCGCAAGGCGGGGGAAGGGGAAGTTATATGAAGCTCGAGGTGGTGGCGAGTGGAGAAGAGCGCGCAATGCAAAGTGAAGTGAGGTCGCGAGGAGGGCGAGGAACGGTCCGCCTTGGAGGCGCTGAGGTCGCAGAGCAGCAGACGAGACGCCGGACACCGCACAAGCCAAGGGGCTAGGCAAGGATGGTCGGAGGCCAAGCGCAAGTGGTGAAAGGGAGGGGGTGTGCGGACGCAAGAAACGAAGCAAGAACGGACGTTTCAACGAGCTGGAAGAAATTGGAAAAAGTGCAGAGGAAAAAGTGTGTGCGGTGGGAGAGCGACGGCGAGTGAGATGCAAAGTGAGGCAGAGCGGGAGCAAATCGGAAGGGGATCCAGAAAAAAATTGGAGTAAGAGACGGGCTGGCTCCGAGTCGGGAGAGAGGGGGGTGTGACGGGAGCTAGCTGACTGGGACAAGGCCCCCCCATGGCGTCCTCAACAAGCCAACCGGGATGAATAGGAACGAGCGGCGAGGAGCATGGAGATGGGCATGGAGACTGGCTGTTTTGGAATCGAGGCAGAAGGAAAGACGTGCGCGTACCTGACGGGTTGTTGCTGGTCGAGGAGATGGAGGGGTTTGGTCTGGGCGACGTTTCAAGAGCAGGATAAAGCGTGTATTGATTCAGGTCGAGTGTGGCAGCTAGCACAATGGCGAGGATGGTACCGCAAGAGAATAGAAGCAGCGCCAGCGTTGACAGGTTGCTTTGCTTTGCTTCTACTAAATTGGCAAATTTGCAAGAGTGAAAGTTTTCAAGAACGCACGTCAAGAGGGAGGGGAGGGACGAGGTCAGTAATAAAGTCCTCGTTGGAAGCTTTGCCGAGCCAACCTTTCCCCCCGGAGCTGTATTGATCTCCCCGGGGTAATGGAATAGGCCAGCTACGGAGCACAAAGGGAAGAAAAAGTAACTAACGTGAAGAATTTGGAGAAGCAATAGAAACAAGAATAAAAAAAGAAGGCGAGAAATGAGGCTGGGGGGTGAAGATAGAAAAGCCATGTTCCCAGTGGCCACAGTGAGTGCTTCAGTGGGTTTGTCGAGGTACCAGTACCTGCAACCTCTGGTGGGCGAAATAATAGGTACGCAGTGCTTATTAGAACCGGGCAAAGTCGCGACAGCTGTGGACGGGCGGCTCCGGGAGAGGAGGCAGAGTCTTTGTTCATTTCGAAAATTTGGAGAAAAATGGAGTCTTTTGGAATTGAACCAATTGATGGTATTGCGCCCTCGATTCTCTCATACAAGCGGGCGGTGATTTACTATCAAAGACCAACTGGTTGTCGTGTCTGGGTGGCCAGGTACCGCGTTTGCTGTCGTGTGCTCTTTTTCGCACAGTCGCAAGCCGCCCTGCATATGTACAACACGGCACAAAAAAAAGCCTCACCCGTATTCGATTTCCAAACGAAGAGAAAAATGTGTTGGGCTTATTGTCAGCTGGCGCAGCCCCAACCGCCATCTGGACGCCCATGTCTCGCTTGCTTTGCCAACAATCGCAGCAGCATCGGGGACCGCGCCCCTGTCTGTCCATGTCTCTGATTTCCCTCTGCGCCGCACCTTGGGTCCCTGTACAAGGTCCGTACCGGCTCCGGACATTGCTACCACGCTGCATTGCCCTCTTTTGGCGGCGCGGGTGGTGTAGTTTCTACAGCGTCTATACCTGGCGTCTACTGCCCCGTCCCGTCTCACAAGTCTCACGAAAATGAGCAACACCAACGCTAGCCAGCAACATCTGAGCCGACTTAGCCGGTTGTTGCTGGTAAGTCTTGCATTTTGAATACGAGAGAGACGGGACAACGATGAGCCTGTGAAAAATAAAATAAAAGATTAAACAAAACACAAAGATATGTCCGTACAACATGGCAATACGTAGACTGACATAACCAACCAAGAGTTGAAGAAACTTATAGAGCTACTTATTGGTAGTGGCTGCGGCAGCTTGCCCCATACTCCACTGTTCCGCGCCATTCCACGCCCGGCCGTCTCCAGTGTCCGACGGCGCTGCACGGCCGGCAGACTCCTTGATAGCTTCGGTGACGATGCCCGCCGTCTGTAATATTAATTGTCGAGAGAAAAAGGAATCGCATCCGAAGCCACATCAGCCTGTGACTCGTAATCATCTATATTCGTACAGGCCCATTTCCGGCCTCGCCGCTAACCTTACCCATGAGGATTCCCCCAAGCACAGGCCCCCTCTCATATCCGTTTGCTCCCCCTGCCAGCTGCCGCTCGCCACCGTTTGCTTCTCGTCGGGCACCAACAGCGATTCCCTTTCCCAAACCCTGCTCCTATTCCTTCATCGACCATGACAAGACGATAATATTCAGGCTCGCGCCATCCGTCACCCCGGGACCTCTGAGGTCTCGACGCACCCCTCATACCACCATGACCAGACGAAACACACACTCGACCTCGGAACACCCTGCCGGGCCGTCCTGCTCGAATGAGGAAAGCTCTTCCGCTTGCACGCTGCTTGGCTGCATCGCAGACAGTGCCAGCGGCACACACCGCCATCGGTGTTTCAAGACAGGAGCCTGCGACATATAGACTTGCTACTTGGCAGCTGCTATTCTTACAATTCCCGTCTTGAAGCCGCTCCCGTCTTTGCCCCTTGATAGACTTGGCCAATATCGACGCCAAAACACCACGTGCACATTCCTGCTTGTTCCCTATCCAGAGCTTGGCAGCAAGCAGGCCATCAAACGTTACCTTCATCAGACCAGCAAGGGTCACTTCGTTGGACGAAAAAGAAAACTCTTTCGCTTCTCAGCTTCGAAACTCCATTTAATAGTTGGCCCAAGTTCGAGCTCCCGATACTCCACACGGCCACCACATGGCTCCCCTGATTTTGGAGAGTTGAGGGGATGCGCTTCCAAGTTACCGCCCTGTAAGTCGCAGCCCTGCCTTAAGGCCCCTAGGTTTCCTCCACGTCACATATTTCAATGATGAAATATCCGACGCAGTGTATTTATTCTCGAAATCTTTGACTGGCTCATTCTTCCGTGCAGCTTCCGCATTCGTAACCAGACCCGGTCTCTGGCAGCAGACTTCAGCAAGGAAACAGTTCATTGCTCGTTCATACACGCACGTCTTCCGGTGTCGGGGTCTGTTTCCTAGCGCGGACCCGCCATTCCTTGGAGAAGGGCTTCTCGAGCTGCCACAGATTCCCGCCGTGAGCGCGCCCAACAATTAGCCGGCACGCCCGGCCAGACTCACATATTACTCCCACAGTGGGCTCGCATTTGGAGAATGGTTTCCACAAAAATTGGAGTTGTCGTTCGACAGTGTCGACGGCGCCTCGCTCACGAATCACCAGTCAGAACTCTTCTGTGCTTTGTTGTGCGACGTGAAAGCCAAAAAAGCCTCGCTTCTAGGGCGGTGTGCTCGCCAACATTGCAGCCGGGCTCAACAACTATACCCGACTGCGACTGGTATACACCTTTGCGAGCTCATACATCTGATGCGGAAAATCAAACATGTGCCGCCAGAAAAGACCCTGCATCTCCTAAGAAACCAAGACTCCTTGTCGCAAAATTGCAACTTATTTGACATTATAACACAAATAAGGAGACCCCGCCCACGAATACGGCCTTGGAGACTGCCACCCAAACTGTCGCATTACCCCAACTCTAGCTTCCGACTTTGTCCGACAAAATGGGGAATTCTCATGCGTCCCTGAGGCGCCTCCAAGAGCGTGCTAATTTCACGCCCTAGGTGCTCTAGGTGGGCCTGGGGTCTTCCCCCCAACGGCCACGCCAGCCGACGTCGAAATTGAGAATAGTGCCATCGCCAGACTGGCGATGAGTTTACTGCCTCGCAAGTGAACCCAGTCTAGTCCGTTTCTGCGCATGCTTCTCCTCCCTGCGCGAGGAAGTCTTGGTGTAGGTCAAGATTCAGTGACCTTTTCGCTTCTGGTCAAGCCTTCTTTACACAAACAAAAACGTACCGAGAAGTGCACCTGAGACGGCAACTTGCCAGTGCCAGAGATTTCTCGAACACAGGACAATGTGGATAGCACTGGGCCTTGTTTTGCAGGGACTCGGTTTCCTCTTCTTTCTCGCCCTTTCGGTGTGTCACGGGGACGAAATGATACTGTCGGTCTGTTCAACCGGCTCAACTGTGTGCCCATTCCCACCGCCCTCTTGCTGTCATGGCTTTTACGAATTGACACATTCAGCGCCAGCAATTACACACGACGGCGTAATCCATTAGCAGAGAACAGTAGTAAGAAGTATTGGCATTATATCCACATGCCGCGTTTGGGCACTGGCGAAAACGGCTCGGCTAAGCAGATCATACGTGGGCTTGATGTGCCACATGCATGGCTTGACGGCACTCGTTCGGTATTGAATCACTACTTGAACAACAGAGCTTGACTTTGCTGCAATCCCAGCTGCAAGACCATGATACAACCACGTGCAGTCGACGCTTCTGCTCCAATCTGCTTCGGCTTGAATCGGCAGACCGAGACGCAACGCTGCCTTTCGCACACATGTCAAACAATGTCACAGACTTGTATGTGTGGTTAGTGGTGTGAATACTCCGGCTCCGCTCGGCAAGCTGCATAAATCAATTACGGCAGCCCTTGGGCGGTACCCCATGTTGCAGTTTATGCGTCATGTATGAATTGTACAGAGTGTCCTGCGCTTCACGCCCGTTTCGCTCCCGCGTCTTTCCGATCTCGGTAATTCTGGGACGCTTCTACCTGGTAGTCATCCAGCGCACCCGCTCCCCCGCACCCACACCAGGCCGGCACGCGAGAGATGGGCGTGGGGTGGTGATGAGATACAGAGCCTCTCTGCGCCGCAGCAGTGCCTCTATTACCCCGGCTATTTCTTATTTAATGGTCCCGCCCTGTTCTTTTCTTAGGCAAGGTGTTCTTGGTGATTGGCTGACGCTAGGGGATTCTTTTACGGTTCCTGCCCCCCCGGCTTAGATCTTTTCACATGGGAATCAGCCGTGAGGGATAAGCTACCACAACCACAACCACCTGAGCTGGAATTTCGCTCGATGCGACATTTTGACCACACGCACCTGTGCCAGGCTTATCAGTGCCTTGACAGATCTCGCTACTGTTCCGCTCTGATGTCCCCCTCCTCTGCTTCTGCGCTACCCGACTGCCGTTAGTCTCTCCCGTCTCCCACTTGCACATGTAATCAACGGATTTTTGCTCCACCAGCGAACGGCGTTTATAGCCTCATGCCACTTTCGGGTCAGCCCACGCATCTTGACCCAAAGAGCACATGGCAGCCTTTACTCATATCCTCAACTTTGATCTGCCCGGCATTTTCCCCTCCCCCACACACCCCCAGGTCATAGCCCCCTTTATGACCACAGCTTGAGCAGACTGTCCTGACACCGTCTTACAGCCTCGGGAAAGCCCACAGGCCATGTGCTCCCCCTCACATGTAGACCTTTTACCCCAATTCTTGACGAGCTTGAGCCGGAATGGTTAGGAGGTAATGTCTCAGCAGATGGGCCGATGTAGGAATCACAAGTTGGAGTCATATTCGGAGTTTTTGGACTATGTACCGATACTTCTGACGATGCATGCTCGCAAGCTTGCTAGACACAAACACACACCCTATGACTCCAATCGTTTCCCCAAATTGCCCATGGTGGCTCAACTTGCATCACTAATTCTGTCATCAGCCATGTGTCCTGTCTCGCGTCATATCCTAAGCCAACCTTTGCATTGTTGTCAACCGCAGGACCTTGGGGCTGAATGGCTGGTCCTGCAGCTTACCAGGGAAGACCACGGCTCGTTTTCGAAGGCGCAAATTTGCATACCATGCATGTAGTTCTGTGTTGCTGTTGTCTTCACATGCCACTGGGTGATTTGCGGCTTTGTTTCAGTCTCTAACTGGTGTATACATTCAGCACAGATTGCTTGCTGTGCTATACATGACTGATCTAATCATGACAAAAGTCGTCCAAACGAAACAAGAGAGAAAAATGGCTAGAATGCTCGATTCGTGTCTCGTGGTATCTCAAAACAAAAATAATCTCCTCGCACTTGTGCCTTTGTAACATGGTATAAACAGCAACATGCAATGAGAATCACGGCCCCCGCCAACATAAAGCAACACCTCTTTTTTGTACACCTTCCATTAACTAAACGCTAGCATCCGCTGCGTCGCGTGCTCTATCTTACCCATCGTCGCCTCGTCCAGCAGCGCCCACCACCTGCTCAGCCCCATGGCGTACTGCGCCTCGGCTTCCATGACCTCGACCGGCGGACCTTTAATCTGCGGCAGCGCGACGTCGCCGGTGCTGGCGGCCTGGCGGGCCTGCTCGTCCCACACGGCCCACGCCGAGACGTCGCCCGCGCGTAGGCCGAAGCCGCGTTTTTTTACTGCGACCACCGACATGCCGCGCAGGAGGATGACGTCGCCGCGCTGCACCGTGGGCAGGGAGTGTTGGTGCGGGCGGAAGACGTGCGCGACGTGGATGCCATGGGGAGCCGAGGACGGGTCGACCAGGAGCAGCTCCAGCATGTAGTCGCGCGGCCCATTCTTGGGCCGGTACGGCGGCGCGGGTGTCGCTGCTGCCACGGCTATCATGTCAGTCGTCTTGCCGAGCGACGTGTGTAGGCTCTTGAGCGCTAGATTGTCGGGGAGCGTCGTCCGCAGGTCCCGCTGCAGCTGCAGCCTGAGCTCCGATGCCGTCGCCAAGCTGTCAGCCGCGTCGGGTGGTGGAGAGGCGGCAATCGCAGGCGGCCTCAGCCCGGCACTGGCGGGCGATTCGCTAGGGCGGCTTGTGTAGCGCTGCTCCTGCTGCAGTTGCGTCTGCATCTGTGTACTGGGCGTCAGCGGCGTGCTGGCCGCCGGAGAGCGTGTTCCGGAGGAGGATGCGTCATCGAGACGCACGCTGCGGACCGATGCGTCGGGAATAACCAGGCCTTCCTTGAGGCCCGCTTCTGCAATGTCTTCCATACTGCGCGTCACTCGCAGCATGATAGGCCGCGAGGGCGTGTGTTCGGCAGATCTGGGTGATGCAGACAAACGGCCCATGGTGGTGGCGGCTTTGGCAATGGCCACACTAGGGTCTGCCTTGTCCGCCGTGCCGCGGCTGCGCGTGATGCGGAACGAGCGCTGCAGTAGTGGCGTCCTATCGCTGTTCTTGCTGCTGAGGCTGGTATTGAAGTCAATGGATGTGTCAATAGTCAGGGCATTGGTTTTATCAATGGACCTGCTGCTGCGTCTGTGACTATGCGGGGAGGACTTGGTAGATTCGGCCTCATTCTCTCCCTCTTCGGGTTGCTGCTTGGTCTGGGAGCGCGTCCGTCTGCCCGTTTCGGAAATAGTATCGCTGCGCTTGCGGCGATGTTCCTTGGCAGATACGGCCAGAGGAGGCGGTGGAAGTTTCAGCTTGGGCGAGGAATGTTGCAGGAACTCGTCCATGATTTGTTGGCTCGCAGCCATGTCGTCCTCATCGTCGTCTCCCGCGGCACCATGTTGGGACCGCTCTTGGGCAGTCTGAATAATCTCAATCTCAATGGCTTCGGTGACAGGTATCTGCGTGTCAATTGGCGTGGGGAGCTGGCGACTCGTAGACACCGTTCGGCGCACGTTACTGGATTGGGCAGCAGCCTCGGCCTCGTTCGCGAGTTGTTGGGCGTCGTTTGCGTCTGAAACTACGTCCTCGGTCGGTACCTCTGGCACAAGGACTTCCTTAGAGGTCCCTTGAGCGAGCTCTTCAGCTACCTGTGCAGATGCGCCCGTTTCCTCTTGCGTAGACTCTGCCTGAACGACCTCCTCACTAAGCTCTTCAGTAGCCTCTTCGGTAATTCCTTCGGTAACATCTTCCACAATCTCTTCACCAGCCTCTTCGGCAATCCCTTCAGGAACATCTTCCACAATCTCTTCAGCAACCTCTTCAAGAATCAGACCCGACTCATCAAGTGCCTTGAGACCTGGCTTGACCGCCCTCCTCCGCTCATCTGGCTCCATAGGAAGCTCTTCGACGACAACTGCAGGCGGATCCCCAACAGAGACTCCAATTTCTTCGGGCTCCTTGACATCCATGTCAACGTCAGGTTGGGACTTGATCTCGTTTTCGGCGTCCTCACGAGCGTCTACGACTTCCATATCCTCGTCAGCGCTTGCAGCGTTCTCATCGACATCTAACGCGTGCACTGGGGCTGGTATCAATGGCACGTCTTCCTCCATCGTGTAATCATGCGTAGATTCAACGGGGGCACCTTCGGACGCGCCATCTTCCTCCATCACATTGACCTCAGTAGCCTCAGTTGGGCCAGCTTCGGACGTACCATCCTCTTCCATTGCGTCGACTTCTTCCGCGACTTTATCCACAACAATGGGGGAAGGATCGCGCGAGATCGTCTCCTTGAGCGGACGCTCAACCTCTGCCGCCGGATCCAAGCACACGTCGCCACCGACCTCGTCAACATCCATATGATCAACTGACACTTGTAATTCTTTTGCAGATTCAGTGTCCTCAGCTGGCGGTGCCTGACGTTCGGCATCTGCTTGATCCTCTTCCTTTGAGCGCGTTACGAGATCGACCTCATTGATATGCTCATCGGCAGAAGCGTCCTCATCGCCGGCATCTTCTGCCTTATGTTCCACCACTGCCTCTTCGCAACTGGAGTCCCGAGCAACCGAACAATCTTCGGCCGATTCCGGGCGGGTGACTTCGTCAGGTCCCGTAGGCTCGTCTTCGGAGTTTTCTCCGTCTCCAGACTCTTCTTTGTCTTTAAACCCTTTCTCATCTTCAGACTCTTCCTCGTCTTCAGACTCTGCCCCGTCTTTGTCAGATTGCCCAGGGTGGACTTGTTCGGAAGTCTCTACCCTACCGGTGGGTGCCGAGACTGCTGTAGACGAGTCAACCTCATCCTCCGAATCTGAAAGAAGGCTAATGTAAACTGGGTCTTGAGAAGCGGGCCGATCGCGTGCGGCAGACTCTTGTTCGTCCTCGTCGGACTCTTGTTCGTCCTCGTCGGACTCTTGTTCGTCCTTGTCAGACTCCTCTTGCTCTTCTTCATCCTCATCGTCGTAGTGTTCCTCTTCATCTTCGTAGTCATAGTGCTCCCCGTCATCCTTGTCATAGTGCTCCTTGAGACCTGATTCTCCCTCATCATCGTACTCGCCCTGTTCATCATCTTCGTCTTCGTCTTGTTCTTTTTCAGACTCTGATTCTTGTAGCCTTTGCGGTGGCTCGCCAGGCTCGATGTCGTAGTCGGTGCTTTCATCCTGTTCTTCGGCTTTTTCTTCTTCCTCGGGTTTCTGACCGGCTACTTCAATATGGGCTACTCCAGTACGCATCTCATCAAAAGTGCGAGGGAGATCAAAGGCATGAGTTTTCGGTTCTTTGGGGCTTTTCTCATGTTCTGGTATTTCTGGATATGCATTGGCCTCGTAGATGTCATCCTTTGGTTGCTCTTGGGTAGACAAAGCTGGTTGAGGAAATGGCTCAACCGCGAATGGGTCGCGTATGGTAGCTGGTGGCGGAAAATCTGTTGCGGTAAAGGGATTTACACTCTGATGAGCTTCTGGGCTTTGGGCTGCGCCGAAGTTTGTATGCATTTCGAGGTACACTTCGTTGGTCGATAAATCGAAAGCCGGTTCTGGCTCTCCAGATGTCCGTTCTTCAGCAGCCTCACGACTCCGTATCGATTCTGCCAGGGCATCATTGAATACGGGGAGACTGCTAGTAGACGCCGTTGTAGTGTGCTCAACTGAAAAGATAGAGTGCCCAAAAGAATAGTTAAATGTGCCACTTTGTGGGGGCGTCGCTGTCGTCGCAGACGCGAATATATTTTTAGTCCCACCGAACAGTGGTCGGTTTGGCTCAGTAGCTGTGGAAACTGTCTCTTGTCTTGCGGAAGAAGGCGCACCAAAGACTGGCGCTGCAAAGTGGCCGTTGGACTCATCTGGAAGCTTCCCAAAGGTCATGGGGGTAGGCGATGAGGGAATCATGGACGCCGATTCGCGCGCCTGCTCCGCGAGTTGCGATGCAAAAGAGGCATCAAGAGTCTGCGAGGATTCGTCGACCATAGTTGGACTTTTGAGCGGTGCTATCACGGGCTCGTCTGGCACGGCCTCACTGTCCTCTTCTGCGTCGCTGTCCAGTTCATGCAGCTCGGGTGCTTTCGGCTCTGGGCTGGGTGATCGGCTGCTATACTTCCACCCTGTGGCAGCCATGCTGAAGCGTGAACGTTTGGTCTTTTTCTTCTTCTTCTTGGCCACATCCTCGTCGAAAATGTCGAATCCATCCTCGAAAAGCGATCCGTAGGAAACGCGCGCTCGTTTGAGGAACGCAGGAGAAGCGTATTCGGCCGGCTCAAAGGCGTATGATGCCAGTCGCTTCGCTGGTACATTGTTGTCAGGAGTAGTCGACACAACTTCTGTGGCAAACAGTCCCGAGTGATTGAGGGGTGAGGAGCACTGCGGCGTGAGAGTGGCAAGAGGCGCGTCATTAGCTGTTGCATCGTCGGGGAGGTCAAAATCTAAAACTTCCGCCTGTTGATTTTCCGCTCTTTGAACACGCATCAGCAACCGGTGGGTGAACTTGAGCTGCCACTCCAAAATCGTGCCCGGCACTCGCATTTGCGACTTGTGCGCCTCCCACTCAGCGCCCTCGAGGGAGATTCGCAGGGCATCACCGCCGCCGATTCCTGCATCTGCGAGCTTCTGGCCCACCTTGCCGTGGAATTCGAGGCGCAGCTGGCCGCGCGCATGTCGCAGGCGGAAGTCGTGCTCGGCAAGGATAAAAGCGGCAGAGTGGGTGACAATGCTGTACGGCCATGTAATTGTGACAACGCCGTCGATGACGCGTGATTCTCGATCAGGCAGTTCGGGGGTGAGCAGCGCGATAGGCGTGGGCGTCTGCGCATCGAACGTGCTGCTCGCTGTGGAGGCGGGAGCTGCTGGAGCTGTAGCTTCGGCCATGGTGAAGATTGGGCGAGTGTGCGGAGGGCAAGCTCACGATGGAGCTTCCGATCGTGGAGCCAATAACATTGAGGATTTGATGGAGACGATGGGTTTTGTTTCAGTGTTGATAACTTGCTCGGTTGTGCTTAGAGCGCGTAAGCAGTTTGCGAAGGAGTGGTGATGGGCGGAGATGAGGGAGAGAGTGAAGTGGTGGTGGGTTGGGTCACTCTAGGTTACCTAGGTAGGTAGGTACTTGGAGACGCAGGGCCATGCCTGAAATGGCTTGCTGTGTTTGCACTTTTTTTGTGGCTTCGTGGAGAGATGCAGAGGCATCTGCAACCGATTAAAGTCGCTCAGAGCATACCGCGCTAAGGTGTGTCGGAAAGTATAAAATATACTTTTAAAAAATGCAGCCATAAATGCTGCCCAGGGCATGTTAAGATACACCCGTCACGTGTGTAGGGCCGCTAAAGGCTACAGGCATGCCATCGAACTGGCGCGCGCCAGTCAATATAAGTTGCACTGCGTTTGCACAACGTTTGTACTGCGCCTGAGGGGCAGCCGGCACAACGAGGTTTTATTTTCATGGTTGCTTCTTACGCGCTTTGACAAGGATGGACTTTTTGTCGCATTTTTCTCATATCGCTCATTGCATTGCTATAAATGCCATGTTAGTCCGCTATTTCTAGTTCGAGGAGTCTGCCTGCGCCACAACGCACTCTTTCTACCCAAACATTCTCGCTCCATTGTCATGATTTGTAGTAATACAAAATAATGAAATATGCCAACATTTTTGAACCACTTCAAGCATGATTCAAACGGCGCTTGTATCTTCCGCCATCAGTATGAACAAAGTCGACGTCTAACGCACGAAAGATGGCACGAGGGTTAAAGTATTTCCTCAATGTAGCCGCTTTCCATGAATCGCTCTTCAGTGTCAATGCATTACACAGTAGTGCCACCAGCCTACTATCTGGATGGATTGTGGCGAAGCCGTATGCACCTCGTTGGCAAGCTGAACGGAGAATGGCCTCGGACACAGCGCTAACGCTGCGTGCTGGCAGCGTGACGACTGTGAAAGCTCGGGCATTGCCAAAAAATTGCCCTATAACGGGAATGCCGTCCTCCTCAAACTGGATCGAGTGGGATTCGGGAGTACCCGGCACTTCGGTGCGACAGGGCGCAACGGCAGCGAGATGCCGAACCTCTCGAGCGAATCCAAGGTGTGCAGCTCCCACAAATGACACCAATGACTCTGGGTCAAAAAGGTACACCATATCTCTGTTCCAGTTTATATAGATTGCGCTCACCACGATGACCAGGCTTCTATAGTCGCGTTCGCAGAGTCTCCAGCATGGGCTATGTAGCTGATGGAACGGTATCCGCCTGAGGCCGGTGAATTGTTGGGCAACGAGATACGCTTCTCTGTTGATATCGGAGCGCAGCTCGCTCGGCTGGCTTGTGGCAGCATCCAGGGTTGTCCAAGTAAAGAATATGTCTTGAGGTTTTGTAATTTGGTGGTCATGGAGCGGGCATTGATTGTCGAGCGGTATATCTGGCCGAGGTATTTCTGCTGCCATGTCCTCCTCTGGTATCGGCTGAAGGACGTGAATCCGCACTGTTGAATGATGCATCTCCTAGAAGTGCATTTCCCAAATCGTCAGACGAAGCTCTAAACATAGTTGAGAAAATTGTGGGAAGCCACTACTGTTTGCCGTCGCCATGATCCAAAGCTGCGTCTGCCAACTAGCTGTTGCAGGTATTGACTTGCTAAAATACTGTCAATTCTGTTTGCCTGTCTGCTGTCTGTTGTCTGGATCGCGACAAGCCTCTAGTTAGCGTGTAGATTGCAGCGGGTCACGCCTGCCAATCGCCAATCTTTTCAGCCTGGCCTGGTCTGCTGGCGGCACACTGTGGCTCCAGCAATTTTTTCCCTTGTCCTGTCCTCCACCAGGTGAACTTTTTTTTTTCCTAGCGCGAGGCTTGCGCTTGGTGCAAATCCGAGGACGCTGGCTGGGCTCTTCTTTCTTCTGGTACTCCGGCTTCATCCAATTGCGATTTCTGACTGCGACCATTTACCCCCCCTCAGCTGCCGTTCCTGTTGTATAGAGCGTGGCCAGCTTGGTGCCCGTCGCCTCTGGATAATCAGGTCCCCGAGTCGCTCGTATGCGCCGGGCCGGAATACCCTTCAAGATGGCCTCTGAAATTGCCCGAGACGGCATATTTGGTATGCGCAATCGTACCCCTCTTTGCCATCTGCCTAATCGTAGTAAAACGCTAATCACAGCGCGCTCCCTCTAGCCATCAACAAGCCCTGCGGCGAGAGCTCTGCGCAGGTCATTCGCGTCTGCCAGCAGCACTTCAACCCCTCCAACTTCTTCAAACCCATGCTCGACAACGAAGTCGCGCGCCGCCTCAAGGAGTCGGGCGGCCAGTTCAAGCGCCGCCGGCAGGAGAAGCGGGCGACGCAGGTCAAGATGGGCCACGGCGGCACCCTCGACCCTCTTGCCACTGGCGTCCTCATCCTCGGCGTCGGCTCCGGCACCAAGCAGCTGTCACAGTTCCTCGACTGCACCAAAGCCTACGAAACCGTCGTCGTCTTTGGTGCCAGCACCGACACCTACGACCGAGTCGGCCGCGTCCTCTCCAAGCGGCCCTACGATCACATTACAAAAGAGAAGCTGGAGGAGGCGCTCGAGTCCTTCAAGGGCAAGCAGATTCAAATCCCCCCGCTGTATTCGGCCCTGAAGATGAATGGAAAGCCCCTGTACGAGTATGCGCGCGAGGGCAAGCCCATTCCTAGAGAAATCGAGGGTCGCGAAGTTGAGGTACTCGATCTGGAGCTGGTCGAGTTTTACGAGCCCGGCAAACACAACCATCGCTGGCCGACAGAGGAAGCCTCAGCATCGGAGCGCAACCTGGCTGAGCAGGTCTGGCGTCTCAAGAAGTCTCAAGAGTCGGCCAAAAAGCTCACACCCGAGGAAAAGCACGAGGACGATGAAGCGATAGCAGCGCATGAGTCGTTCAAGAAGAAATTCGAGGAGCGTCAAGATGACCTCATCCGGGACTCGCCCAAGCCGCCTCGCCAGCGTAATTCCAAGGATGCCATGATGTCGGGCGCCCTCGGCGCGCTTCCCCAGGCTGCCACACATTCGACCAAGGGCTCCAATCTAGTGCAGCCCGCGCCCGATAAAAACACGCCGCCGCCCTGGACCGATCAAGGTCCCCCGGCGGCCAAAATTAGGCTTACCGTCACGTCTGGATACTACATCCGCAGTTTCTGCCACGATCTAGGCGCCAAGCTCGACTCGGCCGGTCTCATGGCGGAGCTCTGCCGCACGCGACAGAGCGACTTCACGGTCGGCGGCATCAATTGCCTCGAGTACGACGACCTGGCCAAGGGTGAGGAAGTCTGGGGCTCTCAGGTCGCCGACATGCTGGCCCGCTGGAACGGCGAGCCCGGCGGCAACTGGACAGCTGCTGATGCCAAAACGAATGGTGCGGCCAACCCTAGCAAGGCGCACGCGCGAGGCATCAACGGCAGCGGCCCGGTTAGTTCTACCAAGGTCGAGAAGCGACGCCGCTCTCCTTCCGAGGAGCTGCCCAGGAAAGCCGCTGCTCGTGGCGATAACGACAGCCTGCGGCCAGATACGCCGGGCCGTCGACCGTCGGATGACGAAAAGTCGTGGAATGGCTTTGACGACTAGACCACGGCAGGCTACCATAATTCATGAACCCGCGGTGGCAAATACACTATGATTTAGAAAGGCGTTGGGAATCAAAGGACACACAAAAGAGCTGGGAGCGCGGCATACTCATACAATGTACATAGCCACCTGCAACTTATAGCAGGCTACTCTGGGATAATCGAATCTTGACACTTCCCTACTTTACTGCGCTTCGCAGCCCTGATATATGATTGACTCGGAACGCCGCGCCGAAGTATCTATTCGTTGACTGCGGCGCCACTCGCTGGCCGTCTTGGATGACACCGGCATGGGGATGCTTACATTCCGAAATCTCTGTGGAAGCATTGGACAACCTTGTCTCTGTTGCTTTGAATAGCGCAGGGATATTTGTCGCTTCCAGCTTCTTACCTTGCACCACCATCTCCGCAGTGCCCTGCGTCGTGGTCGGATCCAGCAACATGTCGCCGCCGTTGAACCCTGCCAGAATCCACTGATTGCTGGTTCCTAGATCATGCAAAAGGTCGTGTCTTGGCCGTGGGGACGTGGCTACCGTTTGCGCGCTGGAAAACAAGTGTGATTTTTTGGGCTTGCATATTGCTTTGCAAATGCTTTTACTTTTATGACAAAGACTGCAATGGTGCAAATGTCCCGAGGCCTTGTGCGAGGAGACACTGTCTGGCTGCGGCTCAACATTTTCTCCATCTTGTTCGTGACTGACAAGATTGGCCCGGGAGAGGGACGGTATCAAGTGGGCGGCGAGCAGCCAAGACGGCGGACCTGGAAAAAGAGGAGGAAGACAAATGGCACAGTAGTCAAGTTGCCTGGTCGCTTGGTGAAAAAACGAATTCCATTTCCATTCTTCCGGCTCCTACCCTCTGACACTGAATATACCCCCTCGCACCAGCCTGGAAGCCCTAAAAGGTTTTAGTCAATCCACGCCCCAGGCATTTCTAGGGGCGGATTGTAGATTAATTCCCAGAATTCCCCAACCATTTCCTCGCACCGTAAATCCCATCTAAACTTCCAGTCCTTTTGGTTCGGGCCCGTAGCTGAAAGCTTCGAGTGAGCACCATGAAGGAGAGCCGCGCTCCAGAGTAGCACTTGTGCTATAGCTAAACAAATGAATGATAGCTCTCATACTTTCGCTTTTGCGAAAAATGTTTGTTTCCGTCTTGCCGTAGTCATTCAGATCAATGCCGCTTTGTTGCAGGTCTTCCAGCCAGTGCTTCAGTGCGCGCTCCCTCATTCGCCGCCACCGAGAAAACGTCATGGCATTTTCACAGGTCAGACACACACAGCGCTTGATTGGTCTAATGATGGTATGAAGGGCTGTCTTGGATGGAAATTCGCGGCCCAACAAGCGTGGCCGGAAACCATCTGCCGGCTCGTTATAAGAGT
The DNA here is from genome assembly GCA_030783385.1 of Akanthomyces dipterigenus. NCBI lineage: Eukaryota > Fungi > Ascomycota > Sordariomycetes > Hypocreales > Cordycipitaceae > Akanthomyces > Akanthomyces dipterigenus. Next base: position 5,714 of record JARJRE010000237.1, on the reverse strand, counting down.
GAAGCAAAGTGGTCCATGTAATGATGTCTCGTCGGAATTGCCGCTGCTTTTGATATTCGCTTAACTCGCCCGCGCTCAGCTCCCAACAAAGGGAGCCATGGTAGAATTCTTCTACAAGCTTGATCAGAGGAAGACCGACTGCATCGAGTGCCTGTATGTCCTCTTTTTGCACCTTGCCGTCGCTCCACAAGATATATCGCAGATTGCTCCCGCGCACAGTGTACCAAGGGAAAAAACGAAGCCGATCGTGGAAAGGCAAACGGTAATGTCCGGGTCGAAGGTATGGTAAAAAGAACTCTACGGCACCTGCATTTGATGCAAGGGAGATCCTGGCGGATGTGGTCCGCGCGGCCGACGTGGGAAAAGGGTACAGCCAATAGTCGGCATAGTCATCGTAGAAATTATTGACAAGTGCCAATTCATGCAAGGCTTGTGCTCTCGATACGCTCTCTTTCACGGAGAGAAAAATTAGCCACCATATCGAAGAACTATTTTCGGGGTCAAAGAATTCGGACAAGTCCAGGCCCCAATCCACCATTGTCGCAACGGCGTGAGTTTGACCGCTACATAGTGCATACTAGAGCCAAATTAGCTGAGTTATCGATAATCAACAAGTCCTGGCTCACGTATAGCAAGTTATCACCGTATTCGCCCATGTCAAAGGGCGATGCAAGGCCTCTGTCAAAGAGGTCCAATAAGCCTGCAGTGTCTCCACAATTGGCATACTCAATGACTGGCGAATCTTCTGGCACAATGGAATATGCCCTAAGCCTGACATCGAAGCCAACAGTGCTGATTGCGGACGCTATGCTCCATGCCCTTCGAGTGAGCCAATTGGGTGGCTCGATTTGGAAGTAGTATTTGTCGCAATCGAGGCTGTTGTTCGAACGAGATGCAGGTCGCCGTTGACTACTGCCTACACATGATCGTGTCCATTCAATACCAAAGCTTCCAATCGAGGAGTCTCCCACATGCTTGCGCATCAATTCAACCTGCCTTTTATCAACTGAAGCATTTGCTTTTCGGACCAGCGGCTGATTACTCGGCATATCGTTTGTCTCGCCCGGGGTTGTGTCCAGGCGCCCAACTTGTCCACTATGGGTATTGGTTTGTGTCAAACAAATAACAGTGTCCAGGACTCGCGTAGTCGATGAGCTGCTCAATTTTGTCAGCAAATGATACAAGTGCCTATACGGCCAGTCTGTAGCACCAACTGCGACCATAGTTGCAGGGCAATCATCAGCATTGATACCACTCGCTGCAAACCTTGCTCGGTCTTTGCCCAAAAGTCCTTTTTGAGCACCAGCTTGCCCTTTAGCAGCGTCCTCTTAACGCCCTTTGCCGAGCTCAGCTCTTGTGCTACTTGATCAACTGACTTGGACAGGATATCGACGGCGTCGCGGCATTGCACAACAATCAAGGCGCCAACACTGCACTACCAAACTCCGCCATCTGCACGCGGGCTGTTCAGACTGGGGTCCATGGTCTGCAGCACCAAGCCAACGTGCTCAATCTGGACAGCCAACGACTTGATGCTATCCGGAATCTCTTTCAAGTGCTCCCACATATCCTTCAACTTGACTGCGCTGGTGATGATCTTGGGAACCACCTCCACAAAGGCGACACCCGCGGCGACGACGCCAACGACTTCGGCCATTGGTGGAACTGAGAGCTCAGCTAGGAATAAGTAACGCAAAGCGGTATGAAGATGATGGCGACGGTGCTTGGTGAGAAGGGAAAAAGCGGTAGGCTGCTGCTGGCCAGCTGCCTGCGGCGACTGCTTCGCCACGTCGGTGTGCATCGGCTCTGGCAAGGCACACTGAAAAGGCGGCGGCTAACGCTGTAGCTGAGGTCGGCTTGCCCAATTAGATGGCTCCCATGCACATTGAAATTGTGCCTTTGCATCATCCATCAAATCTGCTGCAGCCCGGTGTAGCACGGAAAATCTAAATACCTGGTGTTTTTGCTGTTTCGCCCCCGTCCGATGGTCGGCCCTTGAGGAGGTAGCCGTTGACGAATAGCTGGCTGTTGAGGACAAAGGTGACCCAAGACCTCTTCATGGAGCCACAGTGTAACTTGTGACTGAGATAAGCAACTTTAATGCGAGGAATCCGAGTTGCCATGTTATTGGCCATTTAAATCTTTCCTACCGACATTGTCGCATTCGTCAACCACTTACACCAACAGGTGGTGGTGGGGGTGGACCAGGAAAAAGTTGGAGCCTGGCATCAACTTCCGATCGCGCCAGCCATCTCCGACCATCGACCCTTGCACCAATTTCTCACTCCTCGGAGGACGAAAAGCCTTCGCCTACCAGACCAGACATCAAGAGACCCCGCCCTTAGAATATGTCTGATCAACGACGAGGTCGTCGCCCCAACACTCGTCGCGACTGGGATGCCCCCTCTGACCGGCGAGACGACGACAGCAGACGCACCAGCTACCGATCGAGGTCGCGCGACCGCCGCGGAGGAGGCCACGACGACCGCTCCCGCTCCCCCGACCGACGCAGCAACCACCACAGCCACCACCGCGACGACGACGACCGAGGGGGTGCTCGCGGCCACTGCCGTGGCAGAGGCGGCGGTCGTGGCGGCAGCGACAGACGAGGAGGCGACCGAGACTACCACGCCCGACGCCACGACGACCACCACCGTCGGCGCGACTACGGTGACCATGACGACGACTACGACCGCAGAGGTAAAACTTCACTGCCCCGTGTCACACCATGTTACCCCGCTAACCATCTGTCTCTCCCCCGCAGGAGGCCGTGACCGCCGCCGACGCTCCCCCTCACGAAGCCGCAGCCCACCGCCCTCCCGCGATCGCATGGACCAGGACCCCAAACCAGCGGCCACGCAGAAAAAGCCCGCCGCACGAGCAGCACCAGCCGTGCCCATCATCGGGCAGGACGGCGGCGGCGACGATGACGACGACGACATGGCCGCCATGCAGGCCATGATGGGCTTTGGCGGCTTCGGCACCACAAAGGACAAGCGCGTCGCCGGCAACAATGCCGGCGCGGTGCGCAAGGAGAAGAAGACCGAGTACAGGCAGTACATGAACCGCATCGGCGGCTTCAACCGGGCTTTGAGTCCGACGCGGGACTAAGAAAAAACTACATGGCCTTGTCACGGTATTTTTTTTCCCTCTTCTTCTTCTTTTCCATCTGCAGCGATTTCCGGCGTTTTTCCTCCTTCTTTCAGATTTACTGCGCCGGTGTAGTTGATTTACATGCAATAAGAATGCAATAAAAATATAACCTTTATAACGAGCTACTAGAGTTCTGTAGAGAAAAATGCATGTTCAAGGAGCACAAAACCCAACACAACGAACCGCCCGTTTGCCCCCCATCTCCAAGCAAATGCCAACCTTCGATCAATTGCGACAAAAACGAAATTGTGTGAAACCATTCCCAATGCTCTTTCTGGCTTTTCTGCCGATTCAGCAAGGTCAAGAAAAAAGACAAGACTCAAGACAGTAAAGAAAATTATATGTGCTTATGTGCTTTGTATGTAAACATTACGTATTTTGTATAAAAAAAAGGAGCGAATCGCAAGATGCAGTGTCCTGTCTCGGCTCTTTCGAGCTTCCTCATCTTTCCTCAGCCCTCTTGCCCTCTATCATTTGCTTTCCTCTCCCGCCTCGCCGTCTTCCGAGGGCCCAGCGACCGACGCTCGGGCCGACTCGCTGTGACCAGCCGTCGATCCATCTTCTTCCACAGCATCAGCCGCCTTCCCAACATCCTCTGCGTTGCCGACAGAGGCCTTGTCGCGGCGACGTCGACGCATGCGCCTCTCCTCTTCGGCTGTTTGCCTCCTTGCCTTCCGAAGACTCTCGCGCTTTTCGCTGTCGTCACCGTCTCCCCCACGCATGCCCTGCAGCAAGGCAGCGGCGCGATCGGCTACGTCATCGTCGCCGTCGCGAGACTGTGTGCGATTGGGGCTGGCCGGCCCGTCTGGCGCGCCTGTGCTGTTTTCCTCCTCTTCAATCGTCTGGTCTGACGTCTTCAACACTGCCTCCACCTCGGGAATCTCGTTAAGATCAGGAATCTTCTGTCCAGAAGCCACCCGCACTTGGTGGCGGTCCTTTAGACGGGCACGACGACGTCGGTCTCTCTGGTCCCGAGCCTGCGGCGCTGCTGCACGGAGCTTCTCCAGTAGCGAGTCCATTGCGCCAGTGCTGGTGGCAGAGGCTGAGCCTGGCTCGTTGGCCGCCTGGGCGGCCTTCTGCGCGGCATGCTTCCGCTTCATCGAAGCTTCATTGCGTTTTCGCGTTTCCTCAAGCAGGATATTCTTCTCTCGTGATTTCTTCCATTCAGTCAAGAAGTTGGCAAGCTTGGTAAAGAAGTCGCGACGCGCATTGTCATCGGCGGGATCCTCGCCGTAGAAAATCATAATGTCCTTGAATGTGCGAATCATTTCATCCAGGTACAGCTGCATCTGCTCAGCCTTGCGACGAGCGTCTTTCATGCAGCGCTGCACAATCAAGTTGACGCGGTCCTCGGGGTGGAACTTCTTCGGATCGCTGAGGTTGCCAGAGTCGAGAGACATCTGCACGTTGCGGATGTTGTCAATGTACCTCTTGGCATCGGCTTCGAGCTGTTCGACATTCATCTTTTGTGCAGGGATAACGCCGCCAATTTCGGAAGCAAAGTTCTCCCACTCTGGGTATTGGCCGCGAACGATACGCTCGACCAGGTCGGCCAGCGACGACTCGTTCTTGTCGTCCTTGACCATACCGAGTCGTGAAAGCGAGCTCAGCTTGAAACCTCGAGCTTGCTTGTTGGCGTCGTTCATGTAATTACCGATATCCAGAATGAGACCCAGAACATTCATGAGCGAGACCGAGTCTCGCAGCGACTCAGACACACTAATAACCTGGTGCATCTTCTCATAAATCTCCTCGTATTCCGCTTCAAAGTTTCGTGTTAGCGCCAGTGCACGCATTCTGCTCTTCCAGTAGTGGTGTAGTTCGAAAGCTGTAAACAAATAGATCTGATCTTGTCTGGTCAGATCGGCTGGGTCCATTTCTCTTGTCAGGGTGGCCGCATCAGGCCCGGTGAGATCTCTGCTGTAAGGAGCCATTTGCTTGGACGTATTGTCGGAAATGTTGCATAGGTCGTCTTTTTGTAAAAAGTCCATGACGACAACGTTGTCAAGTACTTGGGAATCGCAGTGAATAATCATTTGCACAATCTTCTCCACAGAATGTTGTGAGAACTTGGCGAGCGCAATCTCGTACGCTTTGCGCAGGTCTGCTGAGATGACTTGCTTCTTATCATCCTTGCGTCCGGCGGCGGCACCAATCTTCTTGATCTCCTTGGCCATAAACAGCTTTTCGACTTCGTCCAAAATACCCTTCCTACTAAGTTCAATGTACTTCTCTTCGCGGGCCTCTGCCGATGGTGTGTGAGCGGCCCAGTGACTGGTCTCGGGCGCATCAACCTTCTCCCAGTGAAGAGCCTTGAGCTTCTTCTTGGGTCTTGCGACAGGTAGACCGACACTAGGCGTAGCACTGTACGTGGGCTGGGGAAGGAAGCCGCCAGACTTGGGACCAGGCATAGGCGGTGGTGGTGGAGGCATGGACCCTGCCGAAACGGAGGAAGGTAGCGAGGGCGAAGCTGTACCATCTGTTCCCATCGCAGGCGACCTCATGCCAGGCATAGGCGGTGGAGGCGGGGGAGGGGGAGGGGGTGGTGCGCCAGAGATCTG
>JARJRE010000236.1:0-79918 GCA_030783385.1 Akanthomyces dipterigenus | reverse complement strand
TATTAGAACTCCTATAAAATATCAGATTTTACTTCTTATTTATACTAAACACCAATAATAATTCATTATATACTATGAAGCTTAACATATTAGTCAAGGTAGCTACTGTACTCTAAGTTATTTCAGTAGACATGTCCATTCTGGTCGGAACACCTCTTCCTTACAAACTTGTACTCAGCAGCCTTTAAATAGGAAGAGGGAGGCATCCTACTTTTTCTTCTCAAATTCTGACACTTTAAAGTATCTGATCGCCATCTTTGCGTCGTTTAATCAACAGTGTAGTCTTGCTTGGATAAGCAAAGACATGCCGATACTGTTGTTCGGGTATAGGGTTTCCCGGAGGCCACTTGAACTCGTAGCGCAGCAGCACGGCGGTCATCATCAGCTTCAACATGTGTTCCGCTATGAACCGGCCGGGACAGACGAATCTACCGGACCCAAAGGTCAAGTAGTTGCGGTCGGGGGTGACGAATCGATGCTTGGGAGCTTCGTCCTCTCGGGTCTCGCCGAGGTCCTTTCTGTACCAGCGCAGCCCGTCATAGGTATCTGCACCGGACACCAACTTGGGATCTCTGCCAATGTGGTATGCCGGGAATGCCACATGCACGCCTCGTGGAAGATGCACACCGTCATGGAGCGTGATGCCCTTGGCGTCCTGAACCCGGCGGTGCATTGTCACTATACCACAGATTAGTCATGCCGGCAAGCTATTCTGGAGGGTAGACATGGCACTTACTCATAGATAGAGGGGTGAATCTGGCAGATTCTCTCAGGACGCTGTCCATCTTGTCAAGTTTGGTAAATGATTGTCGTAGGTTTCCTAAGCCCGCCCCGTCTGGTCCTATGACTTGCAGAACCTCATCACGCAGCTCGTCAATCTCCTTAGGATGGAGGGCAAGATCGAGAAGGGCCTGGGCCATGGTGATAACTGGAGCCATTCTGGAAATCAAGGCTTGGACGAGAAAATCATGTCCAAGTTCATCAATAGGCCGAGATGGCTCCAGGTCCACCATTCCCTGCAACAAGTCCTTTGGTTTCTGATACACAGGATCCGACTTTTCCAAAGCTTGTCGACGTTGCATTTCCTTTGCCAGTATCTTGTCACAGCGCCTGATCCACGATTTAGTAGCCCATGCCTGTGGGAGCAGATGATAGACAAGCGGCCGAATCTGGCGAGGGAGTACTTTCAGGGCAAACTGGACGACGGTAGCTGAAAACTCCGTTAGTTTTTACCAAAGAAAAGGGGTCTGTCCTCTTACCAGTGTCTGCGTAGCCTTGTGCACAATCAAGGAGCTCTTGATCGCGACTCATGGGCCAGCCGATCAAAATTCGCTGCGATATCCGCAACACCAACTTGGAAGAAAGCGCAACGGCATCAATCGGTTTCCAGTCTTGGTGCATCAGCCCAGTCAGCCAATACCAAGACATCAGAATCAGTTGGAAAATAGGTGCACACATACCATCCTGTATGACTATATCGTGCTCGAGCGAATAGCGAAGTTCGTCGACGAGGCTATCAAGGTCCTTGGCATAATTCGGCGCAACCACGTCCTTTTCAAGTCAGATTCGTTTTGCATGACGAAGAGGGGTTGGTACTTACACGAAGAGCTCGAGAGCTAAGATCACTCTTGTTGAGCAGAGCAAAAGGGCTGTAGCTGCTCCCCCACATCTAAATGAGACGCAACTCGGTTAGCACACCACTGGCGTGGGAACTAGCGACTATTGTGCGGCCTCACCGTCACTAGAGCGTCTATATGGCTCAATCTCTCGGCTGGCAGAGACTGCAAGTCATCCAAGTAGCGTTGAGAGAGGATGAGCCAGTCGGCATCGTTGGTCGTGATCTTGAACATGGAATCCTTAAACTGTCAAGCGCTTGGCGTCAGTCATTGATGTGACTGTGTCTCTCCACTCGGAAGGGAGCTCAACTTTGAGTATCCTTCGGTTATCATACCTAGACCCTGAAAGATGAAGCGCATTCGGACCGAGAAAGTAGGTTCGACTGGCCAGCGATAACCGACAAACGGAGCGCGCATTTCCCCCTTCCCAGGCAGCCAAGAGCACATGATGCAGAAAATGATGAAGCTCACAATGGTCTGCGACCAAGTCAGCTGCTCAGCGCAGTCCGCTGCGCGGTTCCAGATATGGTGCAAAAGACTTGCAAATGCCATGGTGCTGTCGTTTCTGGTAGCAGGTGAGCCTCTGGGGCGTAGTTTAAACAAGTAACTGAGTGATACCTCTGAAGTGTAAAGGCTATAAGTCCCAACCTGATTTCAGTTGAGGGTATGCACCTCTGACTTTTGTACAAGTGAGTCCCTTGCTCGAGTTCAAGCAGAGATGGGCAGGTTCTCCGGTGCTCGGCGAGCTGGCCGCAGATTGAGACCTCGTACAATGGAACTTTCAGCCGGATGCAGTGTCCCATGCAGAGTAATCCTCTGGCCATGCCGTTGCTCAAGCCAGCTCATATGCAAACCACCTATATCATATGCGCTGCGCCACGAAAGGCATCATGCAAATATATGCATGTTGGTGGTTTGATTACCATGGTTACATTCCAAGCTGCATGCAGTATGTCTCAATATAAAGTGTATGCTTGAATGAGGCATGTGCGACGCAGGAGCTCAAGAGCTGATTGTTCTGCATGCCGTGGTCTCCGGCGCCCCCCCGGCATCGCGTCCGCCGTGGGTGCAGTAATTGTGCTGCACCAATCATACCAGCTGCGTTATTTATCAGGTCTAGACTTTAGGATCGGCAAAAGCTGACGATGGGATTCTGTCCGCGAAAATGAACCGGCTCGATTCCGGATACCTCGCTAGGTACAGTCACGGTGAGGTATCTCGAGCAAGATGAAGGCATAATGTTTTGCGGTACATGCATGCCCACTTTCAACCCTGCTTCAATCACTTGTTCATACAGAAATACTTTTCAAATACTCAGGCGAACTAGCTAGAGGGAAAAAACAAAACACAAGAGCTCATACAACTAATCAATTGATGACAAGACTACATATTGGCAAGGTCAACCATAGTATCCTGCTCGTCGTAGTGCCCGGATACAGCAATGTTCCCTCCTTCCTCCAGTGGAGGTTCCAGATATATGGACTGATAAACTCCTCGGCCTTTGGTAAAGATGAAAGAAGATCCTCCATGGAGGAACGTTGCGCGGCTGTGCTTTACTGGTCCACTACATTCCATACTGTCAGCACGTATCATGGTCAAAGGGCCTGTCGTTACGTACAGAGCACTCTCTAGCACCGCTTCGTAAACGCCGGGCTCGCCCCACGGCCAGTTGAGCTGCCGAAAATTTGCCTCGTAGTTCTGCGCAATTGTCTTGTCGTCTGGCGCGTAGCTCTGCACCGGTATGTAAACCTTGACGCCGGGATCCGCATTGCCGGGCGTCATCTCGTAGCTAAAGTACAAGTGATGCTGCATCGGGCTGAAGCCAGTCAAGGGCTTGCTGTACTCTTCATTGACAGTACCTTGACCTTCCCCGAGAAGGGGGCACCACACGTCGTGCAGCTTTTCCAGACCCTCGAGGGTCGCAGGGTCCATGCACCGGCCGCCCATTGTCATGTACTTGCGGACGGTCTGAAACGAGTTGCTCATGGTGTGAACGTAGACCTTGATCCGCGCCGACGGCTGCTTTTCTTCCGGGACGCAATCAATGGCAATCAGTTCGACGGCGCCTATGCTGTGCTCCTCTGCCAAGAACCTGACAGAATCCTGTTAGTGCCTCGGACCTGGATAGTGCTCCCAGACGTGACTCACTGCTCAAGCATGTCGACGGCCTTGTCGTTGCCAAACCTATCCACCGTCCGTAGAATCTGACAAGTGTACTTGCAGGAAGGGATACCAGTCACGGCTTCTTTAATCTTGGGATCGAAATAAACCTTGAGTGCCTGTGACTCGCCATCCAGATCAAGCGCAACGAAGCACACCCACATTCGCGGCATGGGAGGGACCTGCACATCTTGGCGTCCTGTCGTTCTCACGAGGACGTCTCTGAGGTACCCCTGCAGATTCGGGCGTATCTGCTCGACTTCCTCTCTGGTTGGGTGGTATGCAGCGACCAAGGCGTCGATCCATCCCGGCCAGACGCCGAGAGTGGCGGAGAGCTTCCCGAGCACGCGCTGCGCCGGCGCCAGCGCAAAGGGGTCAGCCTCGGTGCCGCTCAGGCTGTCGAGCGGCTCAAACGTGTAGCGGACCTTGGCCTGGCCGGAGCCGCTCAGGTTGATGCTGGGTTGGAGAGGAAAGCCGCTGAAGGTAGCCATGGACTGGATCTGCGAGGCGGGGGAGCATGGACGAGGACCCAGATTCGGTAGCACATGGTCCTGAAGGAAGCGCAGCTGTGCTTCCTGTTCCGCTTCCGAGTAGGCTTGGCATGATTTCAAGAGGTTACCGATCATGGGCACGCATCTTCCAGTCCAGTAGTCCACGTCGACTGACGAGATGTCCCCCACAGCTGTCTCGGACAGGGTGTCCGTCGTAGGGGCTGTCTCTGGGGAGGTGAGAGACTTGTTGCTACTGCTACTCGTATCACTCTCGACATCGATGGCAGCTATATCCACATGATCATCTTGTTCATGCTGTGTGATGGTGCTTGGCCTTGCCGAGTTGTCGCCGTCGAGGGTGTCGGATCTCATTTTTTCTCGTCGGCCCCATGCCTCAACAAGGTCTTCCAAGCCGACACTCGCAGCCTCGAGTGCGTGAAGGCACGCGTCCTTGACCGCCGGGCTCTCCAAAACGCGAAGTGCCTGTTCGGTGTCCTCGTCGCTGCGCGTGCGCAAGGCCTCTTCCACGATCCCTTCCGCCTTGTTCTCGATCAAAGCGACCACAACGGGATAGGACAATTCGCCATTTCGCAAATCTTCAGCGATGGAACCTTTGTTGAGAGCGTACTCTGGAGAGTAAATGTTCTTGCAATCATTCTGCAGCTGCGCGTACAGGCTGTCAAAAACAAGAGAAAATCCGGTTAGTCGCGGCGCTCTTTGTTGGGGCAAGAGGTAGAGACGTACCCAAAGCGTTCCAGCAAGTCATCAAACTCGGTACCACCGCGGGCTAGAAGCCGTCCGAGGAGCACAAAGAGGGAGCCCGTTTTGAGGCGGGACATGCGCACGTAGGCTGCCAGTCTCTCGTCATCAGCAATGGGAAACGTCTCCAGCCCATCGCGGCGCCACACAAGAGACTCGTCCTGACCCTGGTGAATCTCTTCCAGGCTGTTTAGCAGCTCACCGGCCAGGACTGGGCTCGCTCGCATTGTCCTGTTGACGACGCGCAGCAGAACGAGGTAGGCTCTCGTGGCCGTTTCCGTCTCCCCAAAAACAACATGGGCGGCCGGCTGGTTCCTGCGCAGAGCACTTTGGTCGGCAATGTCATCGATCAAGATGGCGGAGAAGTGGACAGCGTCCATAATGTCCAGAATGAGAGCATATCTGTCGGGATCTTCGTCTTGGAGACGAGGCGACAGTACCTGGACAAAGGGTTTGAAATGATGCTTTCCATACTGGCTCACCAGATAGTCGAATGGACAGCGAGTGGTAGATTGCATTGTTCACGAAGAAAGAAGTTGCATACACAAACGTAGTACGTCTCCTGAATGTTTTCAGTGCTTGAATGAAGCAGCGATACCAATTCTACAAGCACATATTATAGAGAAGAGCCTCCAACTCAATGCCTTTCAAGACCGTATAGTCACAATACGTTTACTCGCAACAGGCAATATCAAAGTCCGCCTCTGTGGCAAGATACGCACTGTCGACATCATCGGCGTCTACGCCCCGTGCTGCACATGACATGCATATTGAAACAGTGGCTTGGCTCAAGCTGGCTGACCTGCAGGAACGAGGATCCTGATCTAAGACATATATAATATAACGGTCGCTTAGGCTTAAGCTGGCTGAACTATACGAGAAGGCGTTCTAACATAGGACATGTATAGTATAATCATTGCTCGTAATCACGCTAGCTGACCTATCGGAAAAGAGTCCTACTATAAGACATGTAGTATGATGGTGGCTTGTGAGTTAAGCTATCTGACCTATCGGAACAGATTCCTGCTATAAGACATGTAGTATAATGGTGGCTTGGGCTTAAGCGAGCTGATCTGCAGGAAAAGGAGTTCCTGCTATGAGACCTGCATGATGCAACGGTGTCTTGGGTGCAGAAAAACAGAGTTCTGACAGAATACATGCATGTCCCAGAGACGTATCGAGCCCAGAATGACGTGATTGCCTGAGAAGACATCCCCGGGCAGCCATGCCTCGGACCAGCATTGCCTGGCATTATAGGTTGCAGCGCCGCATGAACAGATACATGCGAGTACAAGTGCGTACTGCGTGAATGCAACCCCTAAATTGTGGTATAAGATGTAGTCGTCTAATCTCTGCCAGTAACAAGTTGTTTGCAAAGACTTCAGCTTCCCAAACATTCGCCCTGCACAGTGAACAATACAAGTCGACACTCACATCTCCCCCCCCCCCCCCTACAGCATCTGATCACCACTGTCATCTGTCACAATGGATGGCTTCAACGACCAGCACCAACCAGAGGCCTACCGCCAAGTGGCGTGGATCGCGGACATCTTTGTTGCGCTGATGGGCGTCGGCTGGATCGTCAACTACGCCGGCATGCTCCGGAGCGCATACACCGAAGCGACCTACAGCATGGCCCTCTTGCCTCTCTGCAGCAACATTGGCTGGGAGCTGACGTTTGTGCTCGTGCATCCGTCTCCCAACCCGTACGAGCTCGGCGTCTTTGCCTCGCTCCTCCTGCTCAACGTCGGCATCATGGTGGCTGCTGCGCGCGTCGCGCCTGGCGAGTGGTCGCACTCGCCCCTGGTCGCTCGCAATGCAGGCGCCATCTTTCTCGTCGGCGTCGTCGTCTGCTTTGCCGGCCACGTCGCGCTGGCTGCCGAGATTGGGCCCGGGCTGGCGTACTCGTGGGGCGCCTTTATCTGCCAGCTCTCGCTCAGCGTCGGCGCCCTCTGCCAGCTTCTGCAGCGGAACAGCTGCCGGGGCACGTCGTGGTCCATGTGGTAAGACGCAATTCTTCGTTTCATATAGGTGTATCACGGACACTAACGCCCGCATATCACAGGCTGGGTCGGTTCCTTGGATCATGCTGCACCGTCGTTTTTGCAGCCCTGCGGTGGAAGTACTGGCCAGAGGCCTTTTTGTGGCTAGGCAGCCCGTTGATGCTTTGGGGAGTCGCCGTTTTCTTTATCGCAGAGATTACTTATGGGTACTGTTTCTATCGTGTCAAGAGCCATGAAGCGCGGGAAAAGATGCACTCCAATAGGAAGTAAAAGTGCCTTGAATAAAGACACCCCGGATATTTGATCATTGTCACTAGTGTTTTCCAAGCAAAGGCTATTCAATCACGTACTACGTGGCAATACAATACATGACAAAATGTTTGTTATGGACAATTGATTGCTCTCGCGAATGTAGAGCGCGCCTACCAGGTTCAATTGGCGTCCTACGTAGTGAGAGACTCCTCTCTGTGTGACCAATGTCTACGGATGACTTATTACAGATGTTCTAAAGCTCCACAAGATAAACGGCTTGATTACCCGAGACATGTAAGATGAGGCTTTACTTGGGCGAGACGTGCGTGTTCGGCATGATACACCAAATCGCCAGCTCTTATCATATTGCATGGGAATAGTACACTGGCCCCGGCAGCTCCCGACTGGACCATTTAAATCGGGCAAAATCGACAGAATACTACGCTTGGCACCCCAAAGTCACTCATCTTCTTCTTTCTCAGGGCCTTTGGGATACGGCAATCCCTTCAAGCCATGTTGGAACATCTCAAAGTCATCATTGTGGGCGGATCTGTGGCTGGCCTGACGTTGGCTCACGCACTTGAAAAACTGGGGATTTCCTATCAAGTGCTGGAAAAGGGCAACGAGATAAGTCCTCAAATTGGGGCCTCGATTGGCATCCTTCCGAACGGTGCTCGCATCCTGGACCAGCTAAACGTGCTCGAGGCCCTGGAGAAGAAGATTGAGCCTCTGAAAACAGCGCGAATCTACTATCCCGACGGCTACTCCTTTAACAGCAGTTTTCCCGATTTCTGGAGCAAGAGGTCAGTGTTGATTGTCATTCAAGCAATGCCCCCCAATCATGCTAATTGTGTGAGTACGGGTTCAGTTTCGGGTATCCTGCCTTGTTTTTGGAGCGTCAGAGCTTTTTGGCCATTCTGTTTGACAAGCTAAAGCACAAGAACCGTGTACATACAGGCGAGAAAGTCGTGTCCATACGCTACGAGCCGTCTTCCCATGTCGTGGTCAAGACGGCCACGGGAAACGAGTACGCAGCACATTTAGTCATCGGTGCAGATGGCGTCTACAGCACTGTCCGTTCCGAGATGTGGAGGCTGGCCGAAGAAGCAGGAGTACCAATGCAGGATGCCGACCTTGCCGGGCTGAAGCTCGAGTATGCTTGCATATACGGCATCTCCACCAATATTCCCGTGCTGGACGCCGGTGTCTGGTCCAGTTTTCTGGACAAGAACTTTGCGGTACACTTTATCAGCGCGGCCGGCCACAAGGTCTTTTGGTTCCTCATCTTCAAGCCGAAGAGCGGCCAGTTCCACGCAGAGCGGCGCCACTTTACAGCTGAAGAGACGAGCCAGGTCTGCGAGGACTTGGCGTCCAAGACGCTCTGCCCCGATTTGACCTTTGGCGACTTGTGGTCCAACTGCGACATTTTCAAAATGACACCGCTGGAGGAGGGTCACTTTACGCAGTGGCAATCGCGTCGTATGGCCATTATGGGTGACGCAGTGCGCAAGGTAAGCCACATTTTCATGCAGGCACCGCTGCAGAGGCACGGCGGCGGATCCTACGCCACAAGTTCTCGGCGGTGTCGAGAACATGGGCTGAGGCGGACCATTGTGCCGAGTGGACGAAATGACAGGTCGGCTAACTGATAACCTCGCAGATGGCTCCCAACATGGGACAGGGGGCCAACATGGCGATTGAGGACGCCGCCTCGCTGGCCAACGAGCTCAGCAGGGCCGGCTTCGGCCGCGCAGAGATGGACCCGGCCGTGATGGAGGAGAGGCTCTGCAAGGCGCTGCGTCACTACGGCGCACGGTTCCAGACCCGGACGCGGCGCATGTGCCGCATGTCGGAGTTTCTGGTGCGCCTGCAGGCGAGCGATGGCTGGCTGAACAGCATGCTGGTGCGGCACGTCGTGCCGGCGCTCCACGACGCGCCAGCGTGGATCTCGACGAGGGCCATCATGGGAGGACCGTGTTTCGAGTTTGTCGACGTGCCTAAACGGTCTCGATTGTCGATGGGTGCATCCCGAGGGCGGGACTGCATGTCGAATGGAGGCTGGCTGCTCCTGGTCGTCGTGGCGGGCGCTATTGCCATGGCGCTCTGGTTCACATCGCTGTGTAGCAAGCGTAACGGGTTGTAAATGCAGTTCAAAGTCGCGCTGCAGAGTACATGTTCTTTTCCTTGTTGATGTTATTTAGGACTTGACTGGCAGGTACCTTTCCTGATGCTTCCTCAAACCTTCATGCAAAGCCAATACTGTCCCGAGATCAATTCCAAGTAAAACTCTGCCAGACTATTGCGGATTAACAATGTCTACCTATGCTTCTCTTCTTCCATTGGCCTGGCCCTCGCTGGGCATGATTGCGGCCGCTGCTCTGCTCGTCATCTTCTTGCACAAAAGGCTCTCCAAAGTAAGACAACACGCTGTTTCTACATGCACACGGAATACCTGACGCACTTCATTTTCAAGACCGTGAATGCACCGTGCGTTGGGCCGGTGGCGCGATTCAGCAAGTGGCCTGCCGCGCTGCTAAACTTGCGCTTCGCGCGTGAATCCATCCAGGAAGGCTATTCAAAGGTCTGGTTTGAGGTCGACATACCAAAATGAGCGAGGTTTTTCGCTGATACATAAAACTAGTATGGTACCAAGTTCTTCCAGATTCCCACCATACGCAGGTGGGAAGTGTACATTTGCGACCCGGACATGCTTCGACAATATCGCAACGTCGGCGACCAACACTTGTCCATGATTGCTGCCATGTCCGAGGTATGGACACACCCGCACTTGTCAAGAAAAAGCAGGCTCCGACTGAAAACAGGCTGTGACAGGAATTTCAGTTTGAGTGGACTTCGCCCGGGGGCCAGTATGACGCGCACAGACTGGGTACGCCCGTCATGACCAAGGCGCTGCGGTGGCAACGCCTGCGGACGACGACGGCCAGCGACCCCTTCTTCGCCGGCTTTGCCGCCACATGCGCGCACGCGCTCGACCAAGGCATTCGAACGCTCGGAAAGCCCCAACAGCCGGCGGCCGGATCCGTCCACGGCAGCGGATGGGTGTCGGTGCCCTGCTTTGCCCTGGCCTTGGAGGTCGTCTCCCAGCTGACGTCCAAGTCGTTGTTTGGTCAGTCGGACTTTTGGGCCGAGGCGGCTTTCCTCCAACTATGCCGTGCGTACGCGGACTCGGTGCCCAAGTATGCCATGCTGCTTCATATGGTCCCCTCGTCGCTGAGAGGGTGAGTGTGCCTTGGCTCGTCACGGTGACGGGGAGAAATGCAATGCTGAATGATGAGTGCTAGAACTGTCGCGGAGCTGCTTCCTGTACGCAAGCTTTACTGGAAAGTTACAGGCATAATTTGCCGGGAGATTCGACGGAGAGCGGAGGCTCAGAAAGGGTCGAGGACCAAAGCACCACCAGGGGACCTCCTCGACTTTGGCATCCAGTGGGTGCAAGACGCACAGCACGCCGGCAAGTATGAAGACATACACGTGTCCAACTTGATGTCTTTTACGGTTTTTGCCGCGCTGCATACCACCAGCCAGGTGTGTTTTTGCCTTTTGCATCTTTACAGGCCGGACCTGCAAAAAGCTAACAATCTATATTAGCTCATCACACTCACCATCTACGAGCTCGCGGCACGACCCGAGTACATGCAGCCACTCAGAGACGAAGTCGAACGCTGCATGGCAGAGCACGGCGCATGGACCAAAGCCTCGGTCGATGCCATGCACATCCTGGACAGCTTCATGAAGGAGACACAGAGGTGCAACGTGCTCAACGCATGTAAGTCCAATGACCCTATCAAGCATACCGGCACCGTCGGAGGCCTGTACTGATCGAGAGCCAAGCATCTCTTGAGCGCATTGCCCTCAAGCCCTTTACCTTTTCCAACGGCCTGCACATTCCAAAAGGTGTGTGGATAGGCACGCCGCACTCGCCGCTGTTCCAGGACGAGAGGCTGTACGCCGACCCGGGCCGCTTTGACGGCATGCGGTTCGCGCGGCAGCGGTGCTCGGCAGACGCGCAGGTCCGGCGCAAGTGTTCCCTGACCGCCACGAGCGAACACAGCATGCACTTTGGCCATGGCCGGCACACGTGCCCTGGCCGGTGGATGGCGGCCGACGAGGCAAAGCTGGTCATGGCTCGCCTGATTTCCGGCTATGACATTGCCTTGTTTGTTCCACGGCCGCCTAACGTCAGGCTGTTGAAGTTTAATGTGCCGAATATGACTGCAAATATCTGGCTGAGAGAGCGGTCGGCAGTGCAACATGGCTAGGCAGCCTGCTACAGGGTGCAATAAACCACCCACCTGCCTTTTTTTCCCTTTTTTCTTTTCCTTTTTTTTCATCAACAGGAACTGCCATAAGAAAAACGCCACCATCAGCTCGGAACGAATTCTGAAACGCGTAGATTTTGCCGATTTCTGCTCTTGACCGGGGCCCCGTTGAGCATTTACTTCCATTAACGCGTAAGTTACGTTAGTTGGGTCGTCATGGCGTCTAAGTGGCCACAGGTAACCACGGCGGGCAGTTCTCGATGATACAGGAGACGGTCTTGCCTTGGGACTCGCCGGCGCTGTGGAGATGGAGGTCATTGTCTTGCATTTCTAGTAGTCCATTGGAGGAGAGGACTCACGTCGTCACGCGAAAGTAGCTGCCTAATGTCGACATGTTGTATTTGTTTGTTCTACATGCTTACTACGTGATTGATTGACGGAAGAGGGAGGGGTTGTAGCGATGTCGCAAAGATATCTGTCTTTCGCGTTGACTAATCGGGTGTCGTAGGGTGGCCGGGTTCATAACGACGAACCCGCTCGTTCTAGAATAACAATTGGTCGTTTGTAGCCATTGCAATCTATGCTCCTCGGTGTCATGCTTGTTGCCAGCACAAATATTGCGAATGTCAAAGAAGAAATCGGGCTCGCGTTTGACCGTGTTAAAGAGTGCGGTGGACTGGCTGGCTCATCTAGCATCAGCGCCGCGAATTAGATTCGTCATGTTGGCAGCTCGCGCCAATCACTAGATCTCGCACCGTCGGTTGCAGAGTAAAGAGGTAGTCAGCAGTCCGAAATTGCATTACGCCATTTCGTTTTTCTGTTGAAATGCAGAAGAGTCGCATCTTTACAAGAAAACAAATACAGAAACGTCTGAGCCGAAGACGTCAAGCAAACAAGCACACGACAGGCCATCAACGCCCCACTAAAAAGTGCCCAGCGGATCGGACATCATGAAATTTTTCGTTTGACTCTCCATCCGGACAGAAAGCTCATCCGCTTTTCAATATCGAGTACAATTTTCCAAGGCACATTGATACTAGCTGCTAGGTCCTAAGACAAATTTCCAACAAGAAGAAATAGCAAGTGAACAGCAGCAGGCAGCGCAGGAGCAGCAAGGTTCACGCTGGCCATCACCACTGCGCCTCGTCGACTTATATCGACGGCACTGCGATTGCGCGTGGCTCAAACGCCACTCACGATGCAGACGCACGTCGTCAGGATCCCCGCCCGGGGGGCTGAATTGGGACAGTTTTGTGACTCTGGGGGCTCCGGCCGGCTAGAAGAATGGTGCGTGAGCACGGCCGACTCGTCACGACCGTCAGTCGAAGCGCTCGCCAACGCTGGCGCGCATCTCAGGGACAAATATACGCCTGTTGCCTTTCCGACGGAGACTGTATATGGTCTCGGCGCTGATGCAACCCGCAGCGCGGCCGTCAAGGGGATATACTCGGCCAAGGGCCGCCCGTCCGATAACCCACTCATCGTCCACGTCTGCGACTTGCAGATGCTTCGGAGCTTGCTGGGCACCACGGCAGACGGGCAGGAAACCACCTTGCCGGTGAAATATAAATCCTTGATAGACCGGTTTTGGCCCGGGCCCCTGACGATACTGCTGCCCAACCCACAGCCCTCCAAGCTGGCACCCGAGGTCACGGCCGGTCTGCCGACGTTTGGCGTGCGCATGCCGTCCTCGACGCTGGCGCTGTCGCTGATCAAGCTGGCGGGCGTGCCTCTGGCGGCGCCCTCGGCCAATGCTTCTACAAAGCCCTCACCGACGGCGGCGCATCACGTCAAGCACGACCTAGACGGGCAGATCGAGCTGATACTCGATGGCGGGCCCAGCCATGTCGGCGTGGAGAGCACCGTCGTAGACGGGCTCTGCGAGCCGCCCGTTGTGTTGCGCCCCGGCGGCATCAGCATGGAGGAGCTGCGCAGCTGCCCCGGCTGGGAAAACGCCGTCAAGGCGTACAAGGACCACAGCGAGGAAGGCAAGGCGGCTCCGCGAGCGCCCGGCATGAAGTATAAGCACTATAGTCCAAAGGCACGCGTCGTATTATATGAAGCGTCGTGCAACGCTGCTTCGGATGGTATTGTGTCTGCGGATATTGAGTCTGCCAATGCGTCCGAAAACGGCCACGCGCAAAACGGTAATGGACAACCGGCGAGAAAGGTTGGCGTTATTCGAACGCAGCGGTGGAGAGCCGCCGCCGGCCTCCAAGTACAAAACTGGCGCGAGGCGCCGCCCGCGGCAATTGATGTTGATCGATCGGGCTATGAGGTGCATACAGGTGACCTTGTCGGTGCCAGTGGTGAGGTTATCGGCGAGCTGTTTGATATAAATCTTGGCAAGGACACAAAGGGCATTGCGCAAGGGCTCTTTGCAGCGCTACGCGAGCTCGATAGCCGAGACGCCGACACGATATTTGTCGATGGTATAGACGGAGAACTAGACATTGCTGCTGCGGTCATGAATCGCCTACGCAAAGCAGCCTCGGAACTTAGATCATGATACACCCCACATAGAAGAATATAGATTTCAATACCCTCTAATATATTGCGCGATGCGCACTGCGTCAATCGATGTCGCTCCGCTGGAGCATCCGTCCTTTTGGTCTCAGTTGACTATCCTGCCCCGGTCTCGTGATGTTTTGATATTCGTTTCCTTCATATCCCGCTATCCTAGCAGGAAGATCGTCCGCGTCCCCTATGTTCTGTACACTTCGGAACCAACTTTCACAGACCCTGCCGCAGCCAGTCGGCGAGCTTGGACTTGCCGAGCTGCGCTAGATTGTTCACACCCTGTTCGCTAAGATCGATGCGACCGACCTGGAGGTCCTGGGTAGGTGCGCGGCTGACGCGCTGGACGACGATGGTGGGATCAGTCTCGAGGATGATGCCGTCGTCGACAATCTCGTCAATGGCAAGCGACACAAGATCGTAGTTTTCGACAATGGTGCGCTTGTCGACAGATTGTCTAGGGAAATAAACGTTAGCACTGTCTGGCATGGGCCAATGGTGTGCGGCGCGCGCAAGCCTGCAAGCGACTTGAAGGGCCGTACTTGAACAGCAGGTGCAGAGAATCTCTGAAAGCAAGCAGGGTATTATATAGCAGAATTTCGTTCTCGTCGGCGGCACCGACAAGGTAGATCATGACGTCGGACTCGAGTTTGTACAGAACGATGCGGTTATCGTAGAGGATAATGTCGCCAGTCTGCTTCGACGTCTTCTCAATAAGGCCCTTCTCAAAGGCTTTTTGTGACTTCGTATCGAAATAGGGGTTGCTGGAACCAGCTGCGACAAAAGTCAGCTCAATTACTAGACTGTGCGGTGAAGACGGCCATCGCACAGGGGCCACGAGAGGCGGGCGCATTGTTACCTGTGGGAGCGGCATGGGGAGGTGTAAAGTATTTGGCGAAGATTCTTGAGCCATCTTCGGTACTCAGGACCAGGATGGCCTGGACCGAGAACAAGGTCATTCCAGGAGACATTTTGGGCGGGCTTGACGTGCACAATCGTTGAATGAAGCTATTGCCTGCCACACTACAATCCATTGGCTGCACTAGCCAAGTTAACCAGGTGTCCCTGCGAGCCCCTCCAACCCACAATCTGCGGCGCAACCTTTTGCCGCTCCGGACGATGTCGCGTGCGCACGGGCCTGCCTCCTACCTTTTAATAGGAAACGCGTCTGGGAAACCACTTTACGCGTCCCAGCCTACTGCAACTGACGCGACCCGCCCCGATTTGCTCCCTTGCCCCTCGTTGGGTTTAAACAATTTGTGACCACTTCATCTCTCCCCCCAATTTTGGCTTTGACGCTTCTCCCATCTTCATCCGTTTACAAATTGTCTTCGCAGAGATGTCGTCGCCGTCTCATCGCCGGCAACGGAGCTCGCAGTCTGCTACTCCCCGTCGCTCTGCACGCCAGTCTTCTGCCAACGTGCCCAGTGATCCCCCCTCTCAGCGAGCTTCCAGCCCCATCTTCTTCCAGTCCTCGTCACCCGGTCGCGATGATGCTCAGCACGGCATCGGAGGCGATGTGTCCTCGCCTCTGCGCCAGATGACGGATAGCCAGAGCACGCAGGCGGGGAACGGCGCTCCCCCTAGCTCGCCGCTCCGTCAGATGAGCGATACACAATCCGTTGTAGACGACCAGGCTACCCCGCGAGCCAGACACTCTCTTGCTGGAGGTACTATTGTCTTGTACTTCTGGCTGCTTGCGCATCAGCATGACTGACTGATTTGTTCACAGAATCATCCCCCATTAGATACGAGCCGAGTTCCAGCCCTGGGCGCTCACTACGACACCAATCCGAGCTGCGCAGTGAGAGCAGTGGCTTGTTTCTCGGATCTGATGCAGGCAGCACTGCGGCGCGTAGACGTGGCGACATCAACTCGGATGCTCACCGTACCCCTCGTGCGCCGCGCCGTGTCATTCTCGACGAGACTGGCCGGGTTGTCCGCGAGGGCCCCGTTGATGGTTCCGACGCCCCCTCCTACGCTAACCGCGACACCAACACCTCCGAAGCCGACATCCTTGGTGGACAGGGCCAGAGTCTTATTTGGGGAACTACAGTTTCCATTGATGACACGTTTGCTGCCTTCAAGGACTTTCTCCGCAACTTTACCCAAAAGTATCGCATGTACCGCGACGGTTTCTCAGAGGCAGAAGTGCACGCCGATCCGGATGCCGAGTCTAAGCCTTATCTAGAAGCTCTCGAGAACATGCTTCTCCTTGGCGCCACGCGACTTTACTTGGATATTTCCGACCTGAACCTTTATCCCCCGACAAGAAAGCTCTGGCATCAGATACAGGCCTATCCCCAAGAAATTGTTCCTGTTATGGATCAGTCCGTGCACGATCTCATGGTCGAGATTGCCCGCGCAGAGGGTCTACGAAACAGACCAACGCAAAGCAGCAATGGCCAGGGCGAGTCTCAGCAGACTAGACAGAGCTCGGAGCCTGTCTTTCCAAGCTCTGACAGGCCGGATGAGCCTGCCACTCCCCGTCCCACACAAGACCCTCAGCCTTCTCTTGAAGACCAGGTAGCCTCCTCTATCTACGTCGTTCGTCCATTCGGCTTGGACAAGACAACTAACCTGAGAGATCTCAATCCGTCCGGTAAGCCACTCCTTCCGCACTTGTTCGCAATATAACTCTAATAGGGCTATAGACATGGACCGCCTGATTTGCATCAAGGGTCTCGTCATTCGTACGACCCCCGTCATCCCCGATATGAAGGACGCTTTCTTCCGCTGTAACGTCTGCAACCACTCCGTGAACGTTGGCCTTGACCGTGGCAAGATCCGCGAGCCCACCGAATGCCCTCGCCCTATCTGCGAATCCAAGAATTCCATGCAAATTGTGCACAACCGCTGCTCCTTTGAAGACAAGCAGGTCATTAAGCTGCAAGAGACTCCTGACGCGGTGCCTGCTGGTCAGACACCCCACTCTGTCTCCGTCTGCGTCTACAACGAACTGGTCGACTTTTGCAAGGCCGGTGACCGCGTTGAGCTTACTGGCATTTTCCGAGTCAGCGCAGTGCGCGTGAACCCTCGTCAGCGCGCTGTCAAGAGCGTCTACAAGACGTACGTCGATGTTCTTCACGTGCAAAAGGTAGACAAGAAGCGAATGGGCGTTGATGCATCCACTCTCGGCGTCGAGGGCGATGAAGACGCCGATAGGGGCGCGAATGACATTCAGGAGACTCGCACCTTTTCCCCGGAGAACGAGCAAAAGATTCGTGAGACTGCTGCGCGTGAAGACATCTATGACCTCCTCTCTAGATCTCTCGCCCCTTCTGTCTACGAGTTGGACGATGTGAAGAAGGGCATTCTTCTCCAGCTCTTTGGTGGCACAAACAAGACCTTTCAAAAGGGAGGCAGCCCCAAATACAGAGGTGACATCAACGTTTTACTCTGTGGCGATCCTTCGACGTCCAAATCTCAGATTCTTGCATACGTCCACAGAATCGCGCCGCGTGGTGTCTATACCAGTGGCAAAGGCTCTTCGGCTGTCGGTTTGACCGCTTACGTCACTCGCGATCCCGAAACCAAACAGCTCGTCCTCGAATCTGGCGCTCTGGTTCTGTCTGATGGCGGTGTCTGCTGCATTGATGAATTCGACAAGATGTCTGACGCTACACGGTCTGTCCTTCACGAGGTCATGGAACAGCAGACCGTTTCCGTCGCCAAGGCTGGCATCATCACCACTCTCAATGCCAGAACCAGCATTCTCGCCTCCGCCAACCCCATCGGCAGTCGATACAACCCTGACATGTCGGTACCTCAGAACATCGACTTGCCGCCTACACTTCTTTCCCGTTTCGATCTCGTCTACCTGATGCTGGACCGTGTCGATGAAAAGATGGATAGACGTTTGGCAAAGCATTTGTTGTCCCTCTACATCGAGGACAAGCCCCAGTCTGCACCATCAGCAAATGACATTCTTCCCGTCGAGTTCCTCACCATGTACATCTCCTATGCGCGCTCCCAAATCCAGCCTACCATTTCCGAAGAGGCCGGCCGGGAGCTTGTTGAGTGCTACATTGCCATGCGCGCTCTCGGCCAGGATGTCCGCGCCGCCGAGAAGCGCATCACCGCCACCACCAGACAGCTCGAGTCAATGATTCGTCTCGCGGAAGCCCACGCCAAGATGCGCCTGTCCGAGGTCGTGACCCGCGAGGATGTGCAGGAAGCCAACCGTCTCATCCAAAGCGCGCTCAAGACAGCCGCCACGGACGCTCAGGGCCGCATCGACATGAGTCTTTTGACGGAGGGCACCAGTGCCGTCGATCGCAAGCGAAAGGCGGATCTCAAGGATGCCACTCTGCGACTGCTCGATGAGATGACTTCTGCCGGCAATGCCGTGCGCTGGAGCGATGTTGCACGTCGCCTGAGCGAGAACTCGAGTGTGCCGGTCGAGCAGGCCGAATTTACGGAAGTCATGAGGACACTGGAGGCGGAAAATGCCATAACAATTACGGGTGACGGCGCTCGACGAAGTGTCCGACGAGTCACGGCTATGGTCTGAGACGATCGGCCGAGGGCATAACACGCATGAGAAGTATACCACGGATGATGATGAAGGAAGCGGAATCCAGATGTCAATTTTTTTTGGAGTAAGCCTTGTACGCACTGGAATGATGAAGGTGACTAGGCTAGGCAATCGGCAGGGATGGTTTTACTATTGTGCGTCATGGCGTTTGATGTGTTATTTTATAGGTATATATTAATGAACCAACCTAGTCTGTGCTGATGTATCTTTGAGTTGCAACTCTAACGCCAGACTCTGGCGTCAGTAATATCGTGCTACAAACGGACATTTGTACTTTCAGACATACATAGCCACTGTTTTTGCATGGGGAGCTGTATCATTCATTTGCCAATTTCATTTGTTCAAAATTCCTCCACATTATCTTTTTTGTCCATTCTTTCACAACCTATGCTAGACGACAACGCTATCAAATCCGTCCTGTTCTTCCCGTTGTCGGTGTCTGGTGTCCGCAGATGACACCGTATTTGTAGTTTCTTTTATAAGTTTTTTTCTTGTTTATGTAAATTCGTCATAACAATCATTTCATATCCTGCTTCTCACAAAATATCCACCTTGCGGACCTCTGTCCACTCCTTTTCCATCTTGGGCACAATAATGACCAAGACGCCATCGTCGAGCTTGGCCGCGATGCCCTCGACGTCAATCTCCTCGCGCGGCTGCTGCTTCTCCTGCTGCTGCAGCTGCCCGCTTACATCCCGCGGCGGGAGGGGAATCTTCTTCTCAAAGACGCCAACGCGACGCTCAGCCGAGTGCAGCGTCTGGAGAAAGGCCTCGTCGCCGGGGCGGTGCACGACGCCCGACACGGCGAGCGTGCCGTGCTCGGGGTCCCAGTGGACGCCGACGTCCTCGCGCTTGGCGCCGGGGAGGGCGACGTGCAGGACGTAGGCGTGGGCCGTGTTGAAGAGATCGACGGGCGGGGCAAAGGAGTCGACGTCGTCGTGGTTGTCGGCGGTGTTGGTGGTGGTGGTGTTGTTGCTGTTGTAGTTGCGGGCGGCGGCGCCCATATGCTGCAGGAAGGGATGATTCATGAAGCCGCGCATCATGTCGGGAAAGTTGAAAGCGGCGCCGCCGCTGGGGCCGGCGTCGGCGGTGCCGAGGGGAGCAGTGCTAAAGGGGCAGCTGTTGCGGTCGGGATGGTGGTGACGGCGGCCGGAGCCACGATGCCAGTCGCCCCCACGGCCGCCGCGGCCGCGACGGCCGCCCCAGCCGTGACCGAAGCCGCCCCAGCCGCCGGTAAAGGCCTCGTTCCTGCTCTTGGCTGCCTCTTCGTACTCGGGGACCATCTCATCAGGGTCGGGGACGTCGTCTCTCACGGTATCGGGAGAGCCAGTCTTTTCATCACCAGATTGGGTGGGCTTCTTCTCGTCAGACGACTTGTTCGTATCGTCGCCAGAGACATTGACGGGTTTCTCGCGCGTGCCGTCTTCGTCGCTGTCGTGGTGGTGGTGGCGGCGGCCGCGTCCATGACGGCCACCGTGGCGACCGTGACGGTGACCGTCGCCAAAGTGAAAATCGCCATCGTTGGCATCCCAGTCGCCCCAGCCACCGCCGCCGCCGCCCCAAGACCAGGCTCCGGGAGGATGGTGGTGGCGATGGCGGCCGTGGCGGTCGTGGTCGGGCGGAGGGGGAGGAGGAGGCGCCGGGCCGGGACCGGGAGGTGCGGGAGGGCTGGGAGGTCGAGAATGATCAGAGCCAGGAGGCCCGGGGGGAGCAGGGGGGTATGGAGGGTGGCCAAACGGGAAGCCGGGCCAGAAGGTAGGATAGTTGGTGTTGTTGTCGGTGCCGCTGTGGTCGACGCCACGACCGGTAGCACCTGAGCGGCTGGGATCGAGTCCGCTCATCATCTGCTGGAAAAAGGCGGCAGGGTCCGGATACTCGTTCTTGTTGGGTTGGTGAGGGGGAGCCATGATTTTCGGTACGAGCCTTGCTGATTATACGCGGAAAGATGTGTGGATGTGGAGGGTGGTGTGGTTAGAGTTGAAGATGTGGAAGAGTGATGCTCTGAAAATTGAGGAATGAAAGAGGGAATGATGGAATCAAAGTTGAACCTGGCTGCATTATATATACAAAAAACGGCGCACGCCCATCAAGGCAGCCGTTCAGCCGTGTAAGTCATACACGCAATGCTAGGCAGATGGGTGCCTGGGCGGCTGAAACTGGTACGTGCCCAGGTGTACGCAACGCACGGAAATCGAAGCAACCAGAACTGACTGTGCTTGGCCAAAAAGCAGCAAATGGGGGGGTAATGTTTGCCACATGCTAAGAAGAATCTGGGCGTTGCTAGCTTGCGTTGCGCGTTGAGTCTGTCTAGGTTGGTAGTGCCGCGCGGCCAGCCCTACGGCCTACGCAAGCGTTGTCTGGGAGGCAAAAGGGCGCATGGTCTGGTTACGAGGTAATTATTCAGGACCGAAATGCATTAATCTACGCTCATTTTTGTATTCATATCTACTAGACGAACGCAAGTCTTTTTTTTTCGAATTATATTCGCCGCTTACACATGTACTGGAAGGTAAGTGTTGCTTGCCACTTACACGCGGCGATGAGCAATCATCTCGGGCCCGAGCACCAACGTTAATTGGTGGGTGCCTTGCCCAGTGGCGATTTACGATTCTTTGATCATTCGCACATGGCCGACTTTTCGAATCTACACGATTCAGTATTCGCAGAAAACTAATCACGAGTGTATTGATTGGCGTGGCAATTTTTGTTCGAATTAAATCCTATACTTGATTGGTAGTCCTGCTGAGGTGTTGGACCTGATGACAGTCGGCCGAGCTTAAACTCCGTGCCGGAGAACTCCATACAACGACTGTCCTCTCGGCGGATTTCTTAGATCTTGGTGTGCTCTTCATCTTCTGCAGCAGCCGCAATCTTGTCTCTTCCTGCGACCGTACTCGTCGTCATCATCGGAAAGGCAACAGCTCTCGCTCATATCGCACGTGAGCCCACCGCAGCAGTCTCTGTTGTTGTAGCAGCCCACGTCGGGAATCTCGCAGGAAAGTCGCTTGTCGAGGCCGACCCCGTCGAGAGGGGTTGCTGCTGCAAGAGCAAGACCCGAGCCGGCGAGAGTGGTGAGAAGAAGCGCTTCAATCTTCATGTTTCGTAGTTGGGCAGAGGGCAATGTATGGTAGTATGGGTTAATTCATGTGCTGACGAAAAACCTGCCACTCCATTTTGGTAGATGGTAGGCCCAGGTGTTTTATATCTTGAAGCTGCTCAGGCATTGGCGAGGTTTCTGGATGGCTTTGCCATTGCTAAAACATGTATCAGACTCTGGCTGGTAGCCGAGACACTGCCACTGTAGCGGTCGGGCCGTCGCGTCGATCCAGCTCCGTTCGATGAGTATGTTACTAGGGAGATGACAAGTCTTGTAAAAGTTGATGCAAGGCTATAGTGAGCGGAGCGCCGGGGCTTGTCTGGCGTCCATATGGAGAATGATGGTTCAGCAGGCACAACACGATCAAAAGTTGCTACGAGTCACAATTCAAGATCTAGGAGTTACCGGCGTGCGTCACATTTCTGACTAATACGTTACCATAGTTGCCAGGTTGCGTCTTACCTGCTGTCTTGCTCTGGGTATGCACTCACCTCAGCTGCCCTAGAGCCAGTGGAGCGGAGAGAGAGATCCAGGTGAGCACAGATTGCAATCCAGCTGTAGGCAAATAAAACAAAAGAAGAAATGCTGGCGGATATGAGATGAGACAACGAACCTTTTGCAGGTTGTGTCATGGGAGGATTGGTGCCAGGTTCATGAGAGTCGGGGAGAGAGTCCCTCTTATAGAGTCAGACATGTCAGCCAGCCACTTGAGCAAATCGCTTCACTATTTGAAACGGCGGTACGACACGGCAGTGACAGTGTGTCTACTGCGCCTAGCCTCTTCCCCTTTACAATCAAGCTTAATGAGTAATTTCAGAGCATTTCGGTTTGGCCAGTCTATCAATGACGATGTGTTGGTGATGGCTGGGCCCGAGACACAACATTGGCCGTAAAGCGAGCGGCAGAAATGGTGGGAGTAGATTGAGATATTTCGATTTCCACACTGGCATCTAAATAGAGAAACAGAGTCTCCCCTAAAGAATATATGCCAATGTATCTGTTGCAGCCACCAGCTTGTGATTTCAGCAGTATCAATGGTGTTGCGGCTTGTCGGAGAACTGCATTGTACGGGCCGTGAGGGCTCAGTGACGAGCTGCACATGATGCAAAATGTATAG
This sequence comes from Akanthomyces dipterigenus, assembly GCA_030783385.1. Classification (NCBI taxonomy): domain Eukaryota; kingdom Fungi; phylum Ascomycota; class Sordariomycetes; order Hypocreales; family Cordycipitaceae; genus Akanthomyces; species Akanthomyces dipterigenus. Next base: position 57,089 of record JARJRE010000236.1, on the reverse strand, counting down.
AGTACCCCAACTGTCAGTGATTATGTGCAAGGCACCTAATTCTTTCAATGAATACATATCGGTTTGTTTGATTTTTTTTTGGATTCTTTTCCTGCGACATGCGTTCACATCAACAATTGGTGCCGCAGCCCGTCCCCTTGACACGTACGGGTGTACCGTAGCATCATGTTCTCTTTGAATACACTCGGCATTTACCGCGGCACACATTAAACGCTCTCAATAATTCTTTGCACCGACTGCTTGAAGCCCGTCTTCATGATCAAATATCCAAGGTTGTCTGAAGCATCCAGGGTAGGGCTAGCCCGCGTAGCCTCGCTGATCGCTTATGTCGTCTGCACCGCCATCCAGGCCTATACCAGTACGTTGCCGCACTTTTGCGCTCATAATTTAACACGGCAGCCATCTACCGGTGCAACTGAGCCGTTACCTGGCGATGGGGTAATTAGGCATCAAACGTTTGCAATAGCTTGCTAGTCTCTCGCTAGGCCTAGCCTCTTCCCCTTTGCAATCACATCCAAGTCTGCACAACCAATGGCCGCCAGTGGTCTCAGATCCTTCCAAATCATCGTGTGCCGAATATTTGCAGCGACGGGGTCAAGCAGTCTACAGAGTGGCGACGAGTAATGGCCAAGTACCTCCATGACGTGGTCAACGGGTCAACGTGGCACAGTGTCTACTCTGTGCTTTTCATTCAATCCGTCAGCCCATGCTGAAGAAACTAATGCAAGCCGGGCCTGCAGCAAGGATTGATAGTATGTACAAGTATCATGTACATGTCTACAAGGGACTCTGCGGTGGGGCCGCGCCTCGTCGCTACCGTCGAAAGAGGTTGGAGAAGAGGGCCGGCCCGGAAGAGGCCAGTACCAGTAAACCACTCTTCTGCAAGCTATGGATACGTGGTGCATACTCGAACCACTTCTCATGTGGGCTGTAGGCCCGATGTGAATAGTTCTGCACCCTGTGGCGAGAGACGCAGCGCCAGTTCTTGATCGCTCACCGATGGGTCGTGCTGTATACCCATGCCAACCACGGAGCAGGAGGAGAAGAGGCTAGCTACACTTGCCAATGAGAAAGGAAAGAAATGATTAAATCGCTAGCGTAGTCGCATTTTTATCCCTCGCGTGCCGGCTCTGGAGTTCGCTTATGGTATGAACTCCCCCCGAACGCCTACGAGTGCCCCTCTAGTCCGAGACAAATCTTAGATGCATGTAATCGCTGGGGCTAGAATCTTGTGTGCATGCAGAGGGACTCTCTTTGCCTTGCTTTTTTCTGTCTTTTTTTTCCGTCTGTCGTTTCGTAATCATTTACCCCTCATGACGGCCTCGTTTCTCGCCACAGCACATCTTTGAGTCTTGGTTCTCCTTTTGTGCTGCAATACACGGGCTTTGACGTCCGTCACCTACACGCACACCATCCCACGGCCAATGTCACAAACACTCGTGCGACAATAAACGCCTCTTCCACTCTCCTCTCAGAGACCGACTCCCGAGGTCAAAGGAATAACCCGCCATGGCCCGGGACGATGTGGAAAGCGCCGTCGAAAAGGACCCGGGCGCCGTCTCCCTCGATCCGCCCTCGACGGCCAGCCGCAGCGAGCTCAGCACGCCCGAGAGCAGCATGACCGACGCCGAGTTCCGCAAGCTCATCCGGAAGCTCGACCTGCGGCTGCTCCCGCCGCTCTTCATCCTCTGGTTCATCTCGCTCATCGACCGCGTCAATATCGGCACCGCGCGCATCCAGGGCCTGGAGCGCGACCTGCACATGGACCCGCGCAGCGGCCAGTTCAACGTCGCGACCGTCGTCGTCTTTGTCGGCCTCATCCTCGCCGAGGTGCCCAGCAACTGGCTCGTCAAGCGCTTCCCGCCGCCGGCCGTGCTCGGGCTCGAGTGCGTCCTGCTCGGCCTCTTCACCGTCGGCCAGGGCCTGGTGCGCAGCTACGGCGGGCTCGTCGCCATGCGCCTCTGCGTCGGCGTCCTCGAGGCCGGTCTCATCCCGGGCTCCGTCTTTTTGCTCTCGGCCTACTACCCGCGCTACGAGCTGCAGTGGCGGCTGAGCATGCTGCACGTCGGCAACGCCGTGTCCAACGCCTTTGGCGGCCTGCTGGCCTACGGCGTCGCGGGCATCCACGCCGGCAGCGGCTACAGCGGCTGGCGCTGGATCTTCATCATCGAGGGCCTCGTCACCGTCGTCGTGACGGGCCTGTGCTGGCCGTGCCTGACGGGCTGGCCCGCGTCGGCCAAGTGGCTGCGTGCGGGCGAGCGCGCGGCGCTCGAGGCCCGGATCCGCGACGACGGCATCGTCGGCCGCATGGACGTGCTGGACAAGAAAGCCATGGTGCGCTGCGCGAGCGATTGGAAGGTCTACCTGAGCGCGCTCATCATTGTCGGCAACATCGCCTCCGTCTACTCCATCACGCTCTTCGCGCCGACCATTGTCAAGGCGCTGCAGCCGCAGTACTCGGTGCAGGCGATCCAGGGGCTCGTGATCCCCATCTTCGTGGCGGCGTCGGCGTTTACGCTGGCCGTGGCGTACGCGTCGGACCGGCTGCGGCACCGGACCGGCTTCGCGCTGCTCGGCTGCGCCGTGGCCATTGTCGGCTACGCGGTGCTGCTGAACCAGGACCGCGTGCCGGTCCACGCCCGCTACGGCGCGCTCTACCTCGTCGCCGCGGGCTCCTTTAGCGTGCTGCCCGGCGCGTGGATCCTGCTGCTCAACAACGTCGCCGGCGCGTACAAGACGGCCTTTGCCGTCGGCATGGAGATTGGGCTCGGCAACGCGGGCGGCTTCGTCGCCTCGCTGGCGTTTCAGGCCCGGACGGCGCCGCACTACTGGCTCGGCTTCCGGCTGTCGTGCGGGCTCATGTGCATGGCCTTTGTCCTCATCTGCGTCTACGCCGCCGGGCTGTGGTGGGAGAATGGGCAGAAGAGGGCGGGCAAGCGAGATTATCTGTTAGAAGAGGAGGGCGACAACCTGGGCGATGCGCATCCTCGGTTCATATACACGTACTAGACCATAGATGCATTTTTTGGCGTGGGGGTTCAATGGGTTCAGCTGGCTTGATTTTTCAGATATTTTTATTTTCTTTTTAAATGCTGTGCTCATAATTTCGTAGTCTTCATCTTGTGTCTAAATATAGTCAAGAGCAGATGGGGTTGTCTGCTATGCCCTGCTCGCGATTCACAACAGTACGCAAGTGCAAATGCAGGGGAATCTGCCTTGGAAGCCCGACAAACACCAGCGCGTAGCCGAAATGACGACGATATGCAGCCGGCAGGGGTAAAGCGTAAAAGCCATCTCGTCCGGGCTACAAAAGACCCCAGCTTGATCAATGATACGGTGGACCGTGGAGCAGGGTTCCGGTCGGTGATCCAAGACACTTTGAGAAGTAAGCCGGACGGCCAACAAAACATGGCGAGCACGCAGCACTACAGATAGAACAGGCAAGTAGGGCGGAACTGCCTAGCCTCTTCCTTGTCCGGTCGAGGTGGAAAACAGGAGGGGCACAAACATTCTACTGCTAGGGCTGTATGACAAAAGTCCCCTCAGAGTCTGAAGCTATGCTTTGAAGGGCAGGCGGGCCACTATCCCCAGCCGACCAGCCCCTGCTCATTCGTTCAGCTACGGATGCCAGTACGGATACAGGATGCTGTTATTCACAGTTTCCTTTCCGCTCTAGCCCGGGTCTGTTCCCCGGGCCCGGGCAAGCACTAGCTGCAGCGGAAAGACGGGCCCCCCGTCAGCAAGCCGAACCACCGAATCAGGGCCTCGGCCTCTTGTGTTTCTCGGCCGGGCAGGATTCTGGATGAGACGTTTTGCGGGCGCCGATGCAGCCTTTTCCGCGGAGTCAGCTTGGGAGTAGGTAGTGGCCTCGGCCGCCAAATTTGGCGTGGTGCGTGCTGGAAGACATGGACTGCTGAGATGGAAGCAGATGAAGGAAAAAAAAAACAAGGGCTGAAAACGCACATCACATCTGTTAATTAGTTGACTACGGGAAGGAAAAAAGCCACAGGAGCAGCCACTGCCGATCGGCTCTGAGGGTGCGACCGGCCCCCGGCACATCTCCGCGACGATTCTTTCTTCTTCTCATCCTGTGCACAGTCACTGTAGATGGTCTTCCATTCATGTTCTGTGCGCCAGACGAGACGAGTGTGTGTGGAACCATGGTAATAAATGCCTACCATCACCAGTACAGCAAGTTTGTCGTCCGAACCACGCAGCAACTATCCCCGACTGGCTTCGGTGGCGCGCTTTACAAGGACCGTCCCGCCCGCGGCGGCCCTCCGCCTCTTTTACAGGGTACCCTTGTCCATCTCGTTCTAGGGGGCCATCAATGAGTGGGCTTGGACGGCTTTCAGCTTGTGCTGGTTACTGGTAGAAAGGTACATGCACATTCTGCCTCTCTATTACCAGGACTTGCGCGTCGGCCAGTAGGAAGCCTTGGATCCCATGCTTCAACTCTTGATATGCGTACAAGAGTGACTTTGAAATACGCTACACCCTGCCTTGAACTGGGTCGGAAGCATGGTAGCCGTGCGAATGGCACACGGCGAGTCGCATCGCCCACGTCTCCTGCAGCAAATACTATAACCTCGGCGTTGACATTGCCCGACTGGCACTGCTCACCTCTCCCAATGTCTACGAAGCCGCTCGTCTTTGTTACTCGACTTGCTCACAGCACACTTTCAAATCGCATTCTGCGTCTCAACCTTGAAATACCGTCAGCCGTGTCTCATGCCCGACATGACATCCACAAAAAGTCTCACCCCTCGATGTCCGAAATAGACTGATTCCGCCCTCACCAACCAACCCAGGTTCGAGCTCCACCAGAGAGCGACACCAAACAGGCACTACTGCACTGCAACGATCCTGGCTCGGTGGCCCTTTGCTCGTTTCCTGGCACGGCCCGGCTCCCGGCAGAGTTCGTCTTGTCTCGACGTAGAATAGACTTTCATCAGTCAAACCAATGAAATTCTGATAAACGGCTTGCTGGCTCACTTGCTCCGCGAAATCATGTCTGCTTCTTTATAACCCAGTCCAGCGATTGCTCCGACTAAATTGTCTCGACCCGTCGCACGCTTCACCATACCCGACGTCTGCATCTCCTGCTGAAACGGTACATGGCATCGACGCTGGCCAGTCTTGCTTCCCTTCAGACGGCCGGCAGGAGTAGATGAAAGATGGCATCCAACAGCACGACGCCGCCGGCCCTCTACATCCCCAACACGCCCGACACCAAAGAGGGCTGGAACTATCTCTACGCCAACATTCCGCTCCTCGTCTTCAGCGCCGCCGTCGTTGCCTTTCGCGTCTGGTGGCGCTGCATCAAGCACAATGCCGGGACGCTGAATCGTGCCGATGTCTGTGTCGTCGTCGGCCTCGTCTTCAACATTATCCAAGTAGCATGCGTCTCGACCGGTATGCTGCAGCCCCAGGCGAGCACCTGTTTACGCGATGCTAACCAATCTGTAGCGATTGTGCAATGGGGCTTTGGTCACCACGCGCCGTACCTGACACCCGAGCAGCGCTACAACTCTCTGCTCTACTTTTTCATCTTCCAGTGCTTTGTCAAGAATACCGTCGGAATCTCGAAATTATCCTTTCTCTTTCTGTATCTCGACATCTTTCCGCAGCAAAGGTTCCGGACCATTTGCTGGGGCTTGATTATACATATTAGTCTCGGACTGGTGGCGCTCAACATTACCACCATTCTGCAATGTCACCCCATTTCCTTTTCCTGGGACAAGACTCTGCACGGGCAATGGTATGTATGGCCGCTCAAATCCTTTGCTTATTTCTGACCTTTATTGTAGTATCAATATCAAGGCCTTTTGGTACGCTCAATCGGGGTGGAACACGTTGATGGACGTCATTGTCTTGATTCTGCCTGTTCCACTGGTTATGAAGTTGCAGATGAACCGCCGTGGCAAGCTGGGCCTCTTGGTGGTTTTCATTCTCGGAGCCTTGTCAGTGCCACACTCTCATTACAAGTTTCAGTCACTCACTACTTGATAGCGTGTGCATCACGAGTATCGAACGCATGATCAGTCTCAACTTCAACGCCACCTTTGCCAAGGACTTTACCTGGGCCACGGGCACCTCGGTCATCTGGACCCAAGTCGAATCGACAGTTGGTGTCATCTGCGCCTGCGCGCCATCTCTGCGCCAGCCGCTCGCCAACTTTATCCCCAAGCTGTTTGGCTCTGCCAGCGACGATTCGTACCAGCTGTGCGACACGCCGCACCACCTCGGCCCGCGTTCAGGCACTTTTGGCAACTCCAAGGGCTCCAAGAAGCGCGGCGACGATCTCGACACGCAGCTCGACACGCAGCTCGACACGCAGCTCGACACGCAGATTGATCCGACTGAAACAACGTGCAGGAGTGAAGGCAGCGCAGAGGAGATTGCGGGCATCAAGAGAACCATGAGCGTCGACGTGTCCTACGTGGCGCGCGAGGGGGAGCCAAATCCAGACGGCACAACTACATATCCCAAGCACCACTTTGAGCGTCACATGGTCTGAGGAACGGCATTTCTTTGGTTTTGGGAAGAAAATTTTGGAATTTGGGATGAATTCTTTCATGCAGGGCATACCACGGAGTTTGAAAATTTTGTACGCTTACAAGGAAGCTACCTACGCCCAAAAGAGGCCATGACTTTGACTTGACAAGGACTGTACATTACAACAATACACAAGACAGCGCTATGAGTGCCGCTTCCTTCAGCACAACACTTGGTCCCTGCTTCTAGCTGGCTCAACTGTTTAGATGCCTGGGAGAGCTCCAGAGACGCTGCCAGTGATGCAGAGCATTGCCATTCAGGCGTGGCGCTAAACAGGGTCGTTTCAGGCTGCCTGAGCCAGTGCGACTACCCAACTTATTAGCGTCGAGCCGGCGGTGGCTCGGCCTCTGTCCGGCTTTACCATCCAGACGATAGTTAAGGAGGCTTACGGGATGCTACCCTCGGTTCTGCTCATACTAGCCCGTGGCACACAGAACGTGCCCTCGCGTGCATTAGCGCTGCTTACCATTGTATGCACAAGGACGCTGTTTTTGAAATCCCAAAGTGTCCTGGAGCGTATTGTTGGCCGAACGCCTTGTCTGTCGCGGTCAAGCTGGCAGAATAATCGTAGGTAAATGTAGCGTCAGCGACGGTCAGAAAAAATGCGGGCAACACATTAAGATTGCCTAGGGTTTTGTGCCAAGACAAGTCTCATCTTGGTGTAAGTCAGAGAGAATAGAACGGCCTCACGGACACAGCCTACCGACAGTATCCAGCTACCTTTCAGATCATGTCGACTCACTGTTGAGCAATACTTTGAAACTCGAGACGTGTACAGATTACTTGTACGGTTGTACCAGCACTTGTACCTGTACTTGAAAAGCCTCCCGCCCCAACCCCACCACACAAGTGCCAAAACAAGTAAGATGGCGCCGGTCCAGCAGGCACAAGGTTTGCAGAGGCATATCCAGCGCGTCTTTAATGTGGTCCAGCCGTCAAGTCGCCGCCAGCAATGCAAGCTGACCGGTAGTTACTACTGCCTCGGAAACTCCCAGCATCACGACTAGCGCCTCTCGCTTGCTGCGGCAACTCTATTGTAGACGACTACTCTTTTGATACATTGCTTCCGCAAGCGAGTGCCAAGTCGTTTCGCTAGAGCTTTGACAGATGAAACATCATGACAACGGCACCAGAGAACCCAAAGCCCATTGATGTCGCCATCATTGGTGCTGGCATCGGCGGCCTGGCGCTGTCGATTGGCCTGCAGCAATACAGCCACATCAATGTGCGCATCTTTGAAGCCGCGCCGCAATTTTTCGAGATTGGAGGCAAGTCCATAATACACAGCAAACGTGCAGCCTGGAACCATCTCTCGCTAAAACGTTCCCAGCGGGCGTCTTCTTTGGCGCCAACGCCATCCGCGCCATGTCGCTCATCCACCCCGCCATCGGCGAGGCCTACGCCCGCATCTCGACCACGGCCGGCTGGCCGTCCAAGGAGGACACGTACTTTGACTTTGTCCTCGGCCAGGACCTGCACGGCCAGCCCGCCGGCACGCCCGTCTCCGCGCCGCAGCTCGGCCCGCACGAGCGCCACAGCACCGCCCACCGCGCGCACCTCATTGACGAGCTGGCCCGTCTCGTGCCCGAGGCGGCCGCCGAGTTTGGCAAGCGTCTGGTTGGCCTCACGAGGGATGAGGCGGCGCGCGGGCGGACCATGATGAGGTTTGCCGACGGCGTCACCTACGAGGCCGACGCCGTGATTGGCTGCGACGGCATCCGCTCCGTGTGCCGGGACTTTGTGCTCGGAAGGGACAATCCGCTGGCGCAGCCCGTCTTTACCGGCAAGTATGCGTATCGAGGCTTGATTCCGATGGAAAAGGCCGTTGCGGCGATTGGTGCGGAAAAGGCGCAGAATCGCTACATGTTTCTCGGCAAAAAGGGCCATGCGCTCGTCTTTCCCATTGCCGACGGCAAGATTATGAATGTCGTCGCCTTTGCCACGTCCAAGGACGGAACGTGGGAGGGCAACTGGATCAAGTCCATGAAGAGGGAGGACATGGAAGAGGACTTTAAAGACTTTGGCGCCGACTGCCAAAAGATCTTTTCGGTGAGCTGGCAGAGGCTCGTATACAAGAAGACTGCTCACTGACTTGTGATTTTTGGAAAGCTCATGGAGAATACCGACAACTGGGGCATCTTTGACCTCTCCGAGGACATTCCCACCTTTACGTCCGAGCCGCTGCGTCTGCTGCTCCTCGGCGACAGCGCCCACGCCTGCGCGCCGCACCAGGGCGCCGGCGCGGGCCAGGCCCTCGAGGACGCCCACATTCTCTCCCACATTCTCGGCAGCTGCCGCTCCAAGGATGACCTGCTGCCCGCCTTTGCGGCGTACGAATCGGTGCGGCGCCCGCGCACCAGGTATGTGCAGCACTACGGCCGCCGCCAGGGCGAGCTGCTGGACCTCAACTGGCCCGGTGTGGGGGACGACCTGGACAAGCTCCGCGCCGTCATTGACGTGCCGATTCGTGAGATTTGGAACTGTGATTTGGAGGCGGAGCTGGTCAAGGCGCAGACGAAAATGGCAGAGTTGCTCGCAGAGGCTGATGCGGCGAGGAGGTCCCAAGGGTAGGAAGTGAGAGAGCAGAGAGCTGGCAGAGGAAAAGGAGCAACGAGACTTGGCATATACGAGACAAAGGAACCAACTCAACATGATTTACTGTTTTCGGTTTTTTTAGCATTTCGCTCCTGCTTGTCAAGACACAGGTGTGATGTTCTCGAAACGATCACCACTACAGAGATTTCGACGCCACAAGGAGCCGCGAGACGCCACTGGAGTTGTTACTTGCGTGAGCCTGTTCCTCTTTTTGTTTCTTTCTAGCTGCATGACACACTTTCATGTACCAGCCTCTCGTATGCTTCCTTGCAAAGGTCGAAACAATCTGCAGTACAGCTTAGCCTTGGGCGAGCAGCTCTTGCAGGACCCGAAGAATGGTTGTAGTAGGCACTGTATATGAAGCTTGCGCTGTGGCCAACTCTCTTTTTTCTTCTAGAGTGATATCTGAACATGATACGGCTTGATCCCCAACATTATATGATGTGGTGGTGGTTCAGGCGCTGCACAGCCGCGAAAATCACCATTTAGACTTTCTACCCTTGGTCGATGCTAGACGCAAGTGGCGCGACTAGATTTTAAACAGTCTCCAAAATACCTTTTCTACCCGCACGCACCTCTTTATAAATCGAAATGTGACAAGATGTCACGTAGTGATGATGCCTGGAGGCTTCGCATCAACCAGACTTTTTTATGCAACACACAACATTTTCCCTTTTTACATACATCTCTGCTGTTCACTTAAAAGACTACGCGGCTGTCCGAACCTCATCATAAAATGCGTTATCACGCCCATTTCAGATCATTGCGCTGGCATCACTGGGAGGACTTGTGGCGCAACAATCTCCCTGATCTCAACTCTACCAAAGAGATTGCTCCAACCACAATCTTTGTCGCAGTCGATACCGAACCATGGACGGATCGAACCGGCAACAAGATTGACGATACTGCACCCTGCGAAATCGGCATAACGTTACTATTGCCCTCGACGGATTACACAGAACAGCCGTCTGCGTCGCCTCGGACTCTCGAAGAGGTCGGCCAACGGTTTCCCATCTCTTCTCATTGCATCAGCATTCGTGGTCGAGAGCGCCGCTCCTTTGGCGAGCGTTTTTGGAACGGTGGCCCGCAGGGCACTACATTTGTCGAGCCAGAAGGCGTGGAAGACACCATCATCCACATTGTCCGTACTGTGCAGCAACAGGCTCGCTCCTCTCACGGAAAGCATTTGCCCCTCACGCTCGTTGGATTTGATCTTGGTTCAGAACTCCGCACCTTTTCCCACCTCTATCCGCGTTTTCTCAGCTGCTTCACCTCTTGGGTCGATATCCAGGAGCTTGCCAGAGACATCACGCCACCAGATACCAAGGCACCAAGCCTGCGAAATACTTTACTCGCCTTTGGATACGAACCCAAGTTTCCAACCAGACCGACACACAAACGTGGGCACAGTGCCGGAAATGATGCTATGCGCTCCATCTCCGTCCTCGTCACTCTCTTATTTTACTCACCTCGAGGCGAAGATTTAGTCCAAGCTTGTTTGGACTACCATGCGAACCGTGGTAAGATGAGGGCCAAGAAACAGCGCGAAAAGCTGGGCATGGTGAAGCGCGACTTGTTTGCCAAAGGTTGTCCCCGACCCCGGCAGAAGTACCCTTTCCTGGCCAAAGTTGACTTGGTGGGAAGCATCACAATCAACCGCCTGGATCCTGGTGTATTGTGCGAATACTTTCTAAAGTACAAACCCATCGCTGCAGGTGCCAGTCGTTTCAATGTATTTGGCGGTTGGATCTGCTTGGCTAGTGTGGAGGCGCTTGAGCTATTCGTCAAGGAGGTTGACGGGCTTGCAGATGCGGAGGGGAGGGGAACCTGGACCGCGGAGTCAGGATACAACCCAAAGGCAGTCCCTGCTGTCACGAAAGCCGAGCTGGATGAATACATGCAACAAAGGTCCGTCAAGGAGATTGCTGAGAAGAAACGGGCTCGACAGGAGAAGAAAGAAGCTGCGGAACAGAGCAATGGATTGTTCTAGCTGCAGGCATCTGTTGAAATACTCAAGGCCCAACTCCACGCCAGCAGGTGTGGATTCTACATTTTTCTCTACGCGACATCATCAGTACGCGTTGTTATTGAAATTGCTTGTTCGTTTATACCCCAGTTTACGTTTTAGCACTTTGGCTTCTATTCAGAGGCATGCAACCCTTTTGTCACTGTTCAGGCACAGTCTACCGATTCCACTTTCCACTGGTGCATTAAAGCATATTAATTTGCATCTCGTCGTAATCTATGTACATGTATGTACGTGGCACACTTGTGCAGGACCAGGCGCAACGACCAGCCGTCGTACAACTCAGACCCGTCCAAGTCTAGCCCATCATAATTATTAACAAAATGTTGACAAAATATCAAAACCCACTCTCAAAAGCAAATCATGATAAAGAAAGGTTGATGATCCTGGCGACACTCGGAACGCCATTGCTGTTCATCACAAACAGCATCCAGTAGCCTGGCAGCAGAATACCAGGATCCGTAGGCAGATTGGCAGTATATGCCGTATTCGACCGACGGTTCAGCGTCAGCGGAATGCGCCGCTGATCCGTATTTACAGTATGCGTCGACGTCCCGACACGTATAAGCGACGCCGAAGACACAGCACCGCCTGTGCCAATGGACAAGCGCGCGCCATTCACACTCGCCGACGTAATCGTCGGCCGCGCCGCCGGAGAGCCATCACCATTGAGGAGATAGCTCGGCGTAAAGATCTGCCCGTCAAAGTGATTCGTGTTGCAGTCGCCGCAGAGGCCACCCCCGGCATTAAACACGCGCGCGTCGGGCATCAGCAGCGCGATGCCGTGGTAGTTGCGCGGGATCGTGTTGGGCGCCTGCTGGAAGAAGCCGTCGCGCGCCGGGTCGTACATTTCCGGCGTCAGCTGCGACGTGCTGTCCTCAAAGGGGATCGCGTAGCTCTGGCCGCCGGTGATCAAGGTGCGGCCGTCGGGCAGGACGGTGGCCGTGGCAAAGGCGCGCGCCGACCAGAGGCCGTTGCTCGCGAGGCGCACGGCGGGCGGCGCGCCGGCCGCGCCGAGCGTGATGACGTGCGCGCCCGTGTGCGCCGCGCTGTACTGGTACGAGGGCGAGCCGCCGGCGGCGAGGATCAGGCCCTGCGTGGCGTCGTACATGACGGCGACGCCGCACATGGAGTCTGGGTCGTCGCCGCGGTTCGAGGTGCGCCGGCCGGCCGGCTGCACGCTGCCGCTGCCGCTGGTGCCATACCAGTTCATGGCGGTGCTGGGCCCGGCCTGGAAGACGGTGCCGTTCTTCCAGCCAAAGAGCCAGCCGTGGTTGTCGGAGCGGTAGACGCCCTGGTTGTCCTGCGTCAGCATGTTGGCCACCTTGGCGCCGGGCAGCAGCGTCCACGCGTTGGAGCGCGGGTCGTAGATCTCGCCGTCCTTGGGCTCGACCTCGCCGCCGCTCCAGGAGCCGCCAATGGTGAAGACGCGGCCGTCGGAGCACGTGGCCGACGACTGGTAGCCGCGGGGCACCTTGATGTCGGGCCCGGCCGTCCACTTCTGCGACGGAAAGTCGTAAAAGGTCGTCTTGTACTTGGAGTTGCCGCCGGTGACGACGACCTTGCCCGTGCCGTCAATAGAGATGCCGGGGCAGAACATGTCGTGGTCGGTGTCGTCGACCACCTTGGGCTCCACGTCGTTGGTGGCTGGGTCCCAGATGGAGGTGAAGACGCGGTCCCAGCTGGATCCCAGGTAGTTGTCGTATGCATACGCGGACCAGATGGTAATCTTGCCGCTCAGAGGGTCAACCATGCCGGCCACGGGCACGGTCGGAAAGTTGATTGTCGGTCCCCATTTTCCAGTGCCTGCATACGCGGTCGGCTCCGCGCCGGCGTCGAAAACTTGCAGCTCTGCAATACTTGTCCATGGGTTGCCCTCAATTTCAGTCAAGGCCCTGACGCGAGCATAGCGGATCTTTCTGGTTTCAAAGTTGGCGTACTTGGTCAGCGCGTCCATGGCCCAGTTGCCGACAGCCACAACCTCCCAGTTGGTGCCATCCGCGCTGACGGAGACTTCGTGCCGGGCGATCCAGCCGTGCTGGTTATTGTCCTGTCGTGGCAGGACTGAGATGCCATTGACATTGTGCGTCGATCCCATGTCCAACGTAATGGTGTGAGGCGGAGGAGGTGACGAGCCAGAGTATTGTGTATGCCATAGCGTGGTGTTGTCTCCGTCAATGGCTTTCGAGCACTCATTGCCAGGCTCTGCGCTGTCACACGTAACCGTCCATCCTGCACGATCAATAATACGGCCATTGGTTGGTGGTGCGGCAAAGAGTTGATTAGCGTTGGGGTTTTCTCCAAAATGTTCCTTGCCAGGATTGGCGCGCGTTCTAAGAGGTAGTCTGGCGCCGTGGACTAGAGAGCCACTCAGTCCACAGAGAAGCCATGTATACAAGTTGACTGCTTTCATCGTGACTCGAGAAGAAAAGAGTGGCTTCTCTGAATGCAAGTGAAATAAAAACAAGAGGTCTAGTTGGAAAATCCGTCGAGGCCACAGCCGGGGGGGTACAAGTGAATTATACGAATCGCAGCGGCCATGCAAGGCCACAGGCTAATGCAAGAGGACTTTGTCTCCGGCCCTAGCAGCACAGGACATTTACACGATGACGGCAGCCTGAAATGGCCCTTTTCCAAGTGGATAGTGTGTTTCGTTTGTCTAGCAGCTTAAACAAACTAGAAATACGGGGAGCCGTCAGTTGCTTTTGCTGCGCTGGCGGGCTGAAAGCCACGCGCAGCCAGGCAGTGGGATTTTGTGTCTCCCCCGGGAACGGGGGCTGCATGAGGCTGGCCTTTGACGAGACAAGGATTACAATGGGAGGACTCGTTCCAAGTACCGGGGGCGGGCATAAGGGGATGTCGACGGTGATTCAGGTGTCTGGGTCTCTTCTGTCGGTCTTGTCCGCCTCGTGCATGTCAGCCACTGACCAGCAGCCCGTACCGACAGCATTGCGTGGTAGGCAGGGATTTCTTGGGTGCTCCTGTCTCACACTGCCGAGAGGATTTCATCTGATCGGTGCACATCGCCCCCTTGTGCGCTAGTTTGGGCTAGTTGGCACGTCTTCTTGACGTCGTGCCAGTAGATGAAAAATGGAGGATGGGCTCCAGGACCACAAAGACGCCGCTGCATGAGCTGCATGTACTATTCAATCTGCATGTACTATTCAGTCGGCGCTGGTAATTCCCGGCAAGGACGGAACTGCGGCACTGCCACCTGGCCACACCGAGAATCTGGTACTTGGGCTCAGCCCAGCATGGCAATCAATACCCAGCTGGTCCAAACGACGATGGCATCTAGCGCCCCCGTGAGGACAAGACTGTGCAGCACACGAGGAAACGCGGTGGGCCAAGTTGGCCAAGCCCGCCATGCTAGCAAGGGGTGCAAGGACCAAGAGGGTAGAGCGCGGTGCCTCGTCAATGCAAGTCGTGTTGAAGGCTGCGGAGGATGCTTTTGAGCAATTGTCTCTGTAAGCACCGAGAGGGGAGGTAGGATACGGACGGTTCCAGCGGTGTCTTTTCTTTTGTTGAATAATTAGGGCCAGTATACACGACGCCGTTCTCAACTAGTGCCGTGCATGAAAGTTGGTCTCTTCGCCCAAGCGCCAGGGGCTTGAAGCACGACCAGTCTACCAGTACGAGAAAAGAAGTATGCGCACAAACGGAAAAAACGGAACCGCCGTCGTCGGTGGTGTGTAGTGTTGATCGCTGCTCTGGCTGGGCTGGCCGACGCATGTCTCTGAGGCAGAAGGAAAAGACAGAACGAACACGACCTGATGGTCTTGGCAGCCCTCCTTGCTTCGTCTGGTGCCCTCCTCTTTTTTTTTTGCCTCTGGGCGCCCAGCAGAGAGGTCTGAGCTGAGCCGCTGGAAGAAGGGAACCGCTGTCCGGACATGTCATCGGTTCGTAAAAGCAGCAGACGGGGCAGGACGCCGCATTCATCATGTCACCCGCACCGGTTACGACATTGCCGTGCCAGTTCGATTTCCGCTGCTCCCACAGAGACTGGGGCTCTTTGGATTAGCGAACTCCAGCACGATCCGAGCTAGCCAAGGCTGGGCACGCCTGGGATACAAAATAGGGATGCTGGGAGTTATTCATAGTCTAGGCTGGACGTGGTCTAGCAAGGTCCAGCACCGGCCCTCAACTACCAGTAATCAAGCACACGACCCAGAGCCTGGCCCTCCATCAGGTCATCAGGCGCATCGCAGTCATTCTTGGGCTGCAGCTCAGCCAGCCAGCCCGAAAGCCCTATTGCGGTGTGTGCTGCATGGACACTTACTCAGTATGTGCCGCGCTGGGCGCGCACCAAACGTTGCACGACGCAGCCTTGCCGTTGCGCGTGCGGACATGTCACCCGACAACCCTGTCCGTCTTGACGTCTTACAGCAGCTGCGCGTCCGTCTATTGTGCATCCCAAACTGTCCCGGCTGGACGGCACGCGGCCGACTACACCGTGGCCTCGAGCCGGCATGGTCAACCACAAGGCAGGACCCCAAGCAAGCGTCCCTTTTTTTTTTCTTACTGTGTTCCAATTAGCGTCGGCCCGTGCCCGAGGGTCGACGGTGGGCTTGATTGTCCTCATTGTGCGCGGTCTGGCCCGCGCCCATTGTCACGGGGTACGACCCGGAACAAAGAAAGCCGTGGGCTGGCTGAACAATGTCCGCTTCATCTCGTCCCAAAATTGGCTGTTTTGCGCTTTCCAGTTAGCCATCTCTCGAGACCCAATGTCGACTAGCGTGTGCGCCGTCAACGTAGGTCCGTCTGAAGAGGTTGCAGTCCTGCTAGGTCAGACGAGTTGCATTGCATGCTAATGGATGCTGGAGTTGTGGTTGACTGCGAAATGGCAATGCTTGACCGTGGCTCGATGTAAAAGTTGCGGAAACATGTACGCCCAGACGAGAGAAAAACTCTAAATACGGCCTTTGATCTGTTGCGACATGTCGCATCTCGGAAACAACTCTTAACTCATGCACTGAGACAGAAAATAGGCTCAGAAAATGTGTTTTTCCATCAGCGCACAGCTGATGTCACGACTACAAGTGGAATATTGACAGCCAGCACACCTTGATACATGTTCAGCTCTCGTACGATTTTGCTGCTGCGCCAAGAGGGCGGCCTGCAGCCTGCATGTATCTGGTCGTCTGCCTTGTCCAGCCGGCCAACGACAAAGCATATGATTCAGCCTCAACATGCCATTATATCCTATTCTGGCACGACGGCATATCCTTCCGGAGCTCCATGCATGACCAGGAAAACTATTTCTATTTCCGACCACGCACGGCTCTGGGGCCAAGCATCTCGTCCACACCAACGGCAGCGGCTTGGCCGGAACCTACACGGCCGAGGGCGAAAGTTTCCGGCACGGGCGGTGCAGAGAATCGTAAAAGTCGTGCAAGAACACAAACAGTATTGGGCAAACAATTCCGTTCATACTCTCTGCATGACGTCGTGTTGCGCAGATATCAATCCGCGCTGTCGTGGGTCGCGATGCTTGCCAACATGATAGCACCAGCCAGCTATACGAGATCGGCCGCACTTGCACGTCATTGCTGGAGCCAGTCGAATCCCGGCTAGCGAACCCGCCACTTGCACATCCCCATGGAGGCGTTTCAGGGCTGCTCAGCCAGCAAACCTCTTTAATTTGTTTTTCCACGCGGATCCATGCTCGAGGGGCGAGAGCGGTTTATGCGCAGTTGCCGATACCCTGCACCCATGAACATGTCGCAAACTGAACAAGGGGGTTTACGGCATTCCCAACACGGATTGAAGACTCATCTATCTGAGACGCAGACATCCAGGGACCATCATGAGTAAGCCGCGGCATGGCTGTCATGAATCGAGAGAAACGGGTGCGATGCGTTTGCCGGAGACTTTACCTCGAGATGGCTGCGCGACCTTGACTACAAATCACCGCGCGACAGTTGCCGCAAGTGCCACACTCGGCCTGGTCAACAGGAAAACACCTCTTAAAGCTGGCGGTATTTGACCAAGAACTTGGAAGTATCCTCTTTCATCTTAGGCCAGCCAAGTTGCTACATGCACACACATGTGCCTACAACGGGTTGGCTGAGCTCTCTCTTGTCAGTAGGTATTCTTGGTTCTGGACATGGGTCTGGCACGGCAATAAGACAATTTCCGGTTTCGTTTTTGAGCCTCCACGATATATCTTGGATTAGTCGCCGAGCTGCCCTGTGACGCTTTTGGTCGGCGACTTATCGAAACCACGCTGACTTTGACGCATCGCAGCAAAACACTAACACCGCTATCTCCAGCATGTCCGAAGGCCACAGTCCGGCGGGGAGAACCAAATCGCGGGAATAGGCAGTATAAATAGAATGTATTTGCTCATCATATTTATTAAATCAGCTTTATTAGTCAATTTGTTTCATCCAACTGACCGCGTCGCTCCCTGATCTTGGCTCCAACCCTTCCTACACGATGGCAAAGCTGTACGCAAACGAGCAGGCCAACGGCTTTCGCAACCACGTGGAGCGGATTGCTATAGTTGGAGTAGGCCATTATCCTCTGCGAGTTACATTTACACATGTGCTGACCACGTCCAGGCCAGTGGCAGAATCGGCACCCACATCACCAGAGCTTTGATGGACAATGGCAAACACGAAATCACCCTCATCACAAGACCAGACAGCGATAGCACACTACCAACCGGCCTCAACGTTGTAAAACTCGACTACTCTGGCAATGACATCACGGCGCTCGCAGACGCTCTGCGCGGACAAGACTGTCTCATCGTCTGCATGGCCGTGACCGCGCCTCCCGACACGCTCAGCAAATTCGGCAGAGCGGCCGCGCAGGCCCACGTCCCCTACATCATGCCAAACTGGTTCGGCATCGGCCCCGAAAACGACGCCATTGCCAGGGAGCCCATCATCGGCGGCCGGATGAACGCCGTCGTCGCTGAGATTGCGCAGCTCGGTGTGAGCGCCCCGCTCCTGCTCGGCAGCCAGTTCTGGTACGAGTTCAGCCTCGGCGGCGGGCCCAGCCGGTACGGGTTCGACTTCATCAAGCGGACCCTGGTGCTCTTTGACGGCGGCGACAAGCCCATGGACACGACGACCTGGCCGCAGAGCGGGCGGGCCGTCGCCGCGCTCCTGAGCCTGCCGCGGCTGCCCGAGGACCAGGACGACGAGGCGACGACGCTCGCGCAGTTTGCGAGCGGGACTGTATATGTGCGCAGCTTTCGCGTGACGCAAAGGGACATGTACGAGAGCGTCAAGCGCGTGACGGCGACGACGGATGCCGACTGGACGATTACGCACGCGTCGTCCCAGGCTGCGTTTGAGGAGGGCAGGGCCAGGGTCAGGGCGGGCGACTTTACCACGTTTACCAAGATGCTCTACAGTCGCGTCTGGATGGGCGACAATGCGGATCTGGAAGGAAGGGTGGGCAAGCTGCACAATGAGGCGCTTGGGCTTCCGGTCGAGGACTTGGACGAGGCCACGGCAGAGGCTGTTCGTCTGGCATTGGCTGGAGAGATTTCCTATGGACACTGAAGCATTGCGACGGGTGGCGATAGTCTTTGAAATGGAAAGAATCAGAAGATGTAGAATAAAAACATGACATGTGCGCTCGTGCTGATATGTTTGGAGAATTGTTGGAGCTGTGCGATGATGACACAGCTGTGCTTGGGTAGCGAGGGTGGTGAGGCTGCTTCTATATTCCGAGAGAACAAGCAGTATGCAGAAACTTTATTTCCAGAGATGAGAGTTTCTCTTTGATATATTAATGGATCACGCTCAATGGAACGGCAACTCTGCAGAAATGAAGTAGTCCTACTCAAAATACTACGCCGTCTTCCGTCGTTCCGTGGGCTTTCAGGCGCAATGCCGCTGAGGATTTGAGGACTTAGATCTTGCTAAACTGAGCACTTCTGATATATGATTTGGCAAGCTCCCGTTTCCTCAAAGATGCCGAGTAGTTCGACGTGCCAACTTTCGAGCTGCTCTGCCGCCCACCAGCACGCCACACACTTGACAGGTTCTGCACAAATGCCATATTTTTTTTACACAGAAGTTTCGGTTCTGCCAGGAATGTGGACTTGTTTCTCGTCGTATAGATCAATTCGAAATATACAAGATATGCCATCATGCACATCATGCGGTATGATTGCCAAGCGGGAAGGGTCCTAAGTAGACGTGCTAGCCAAGCTGTTGTTCGGCTTACAGTGTGGGCTATAAGGTAGTGGTTGAGTAAATCTGGCAAGGCCGAAAGTACTGTATCAAGAATTCAAGTCAAGTATAACACACTCCACCATTTTCCCCTTTAAGAGATTATCTCATGTATTGCTCATATCGGATATATATATGCGTTCTTCCTGCAGCTGGCCAGCTAGCCAGTCACAGCCACGCACGTTTGAGCCGCCCTATCCAGCCTTTATTCACGCCAGTGTTTAATCATCGGTTTCAGTGGTTGAACAAAAAATCATTGCTCAAGTAATTGGAAGTGGTGGCTTGTTTTCGTACTCTTTTAGGATTAATCTTTGACTTCTATTACTTCCTTTATTCTTCTTCTTCTATTTCTTCTTCTTCTCAACTCGGAGTTTGAATCTCTTATTCCCTTTCCTTTTTAATGCCAGCGTCTTTGTCTCAACTATCCCCGTGCCTGACGACACTTGAGCAAGTTAATTAGTGGCACCCTTACAGTGACCACCTGCGCTAGCAGCGTCCGGCAACAGCGCGTGATTGGCCGCGAAAGCTTAGAAATCCAATTCCGCCAATTCATCCCGTCGTCACCACCATCCGACATCGAGCCCGACAAAAAAAAAACACCTAATCATCGCCTTTTTTTTGCTCTTCCCACACAACTTTGCAGAGATCTGGATCGCGACGACATCATTGACACAATGGATGCCAAGGTTTCATCACTCCGTACGCTGCGGTCGCCTCCCATTCCCATCCTCCCAGGCCTCTTCTTGCGCTGACCTCGTCTCGCTAGCTTCCGCCGCTCCGGCCGCCACCTCAAACGACAACGCCTCGCGCCCCAAGGTACATTTCGCCTCGATTGCTTCCCTGATCCTAGCTTAGCTATGCTATGGCATACTGACACTCGGTTCAATTAGCCCTGCTGCGTGTGCAAGGACGAAAAGGCCAAGCGCGACGAGTGCATGCTCTTCTCCAACGCCAAGGATCCCCAGGCCGACTGCCAGTCGCTCGTCGCCCAGTACAAGACGTGCATGCTCGGTTTCGGATACAAGGTCTAAGAGAAAAGGAAGGATTTCCTGATCGAAACCGCAAATACGATATAGGCTCGCGTCAACCAAGCTTGCCGGCTCCGGCAACCAACACGAAGCGACAAAGGCAACAAAAGTTTCAGCCACCGATTACCCGGGAGAGCTGTGTACAACATTTATACAATTACGAATTAGATCGGTCAGCAATGTAAAGCGACTCATCTCCTCTTGATTACGGAAGCATTGGTGTTTGGCAAGACTTAGCAAAAGGCAAGAAACAGTGCCTGAATGATAGAATCACGAAAAGAAGCCTGTACATCACCCCATGCAAAACGGGCCCCGCGCCTCTGTCCTTGCTATTGTGACACGCATCGTCTTCAGGCCTAATCATCTCGAAGCAAGTCCTGCAATTTACGCTCCTTCACGTCGCAGACCTCCATCACATGCTCCTCCAGCTGCGTCATGGCCGTGTTCATGTCCGCCACCACCGCCAGCATATCCTCCTCAATCGCGCTGCGCTTCTGCATCGACTTGGCAATATCAGACAGAATCTTGGCCTTTTTCTGCTTCCTGCAACCAGGTTCACAGTCAGCGTTGTGCCATCAGCGACAAAGCTCACGCAGAAGGGGCGAGGCGTTTGCAAGTGTACCTCTGCCGCTCGCGCTCTTCGCGCTCCTGAGATACCTGTTGCTTGATGCCGTCCAAATCAGACAGTACTTTGCTCGCCACGTCTTTGATCTTCTCGTCCCGCTCCTTTTTCAGCTTTGCAGCGAGGTCAGCGGCCTGACTGGCGTGCATCTCGTTGGGTGGGCAGCGGCGGCTGGATACCTGGAAGATGCGCTGCTGTGCTGCAATCGCTGGAGAAGCGCCGTCGGAATCCACGGCGCTTCTAGACGTAGTACGCCTTGCCATCGAGAGATTTCCAATAGAAATTAACAGGCCCTTGTAGCGGTAAATGTAGTTGTAGATGTATGGAGAGGGCGGGCTCGGTTTGCAAACACACATCAACAGACCAAACGTCTGCCAGCTGGCAGGCTCTACGTCTTCCATCCACACACAGCAACTTGGTCACTAAATCGAAATTGTCTAGTAAACTCATGTTTTCCATACCTCACGTCAGCCTTTTATCCTTTTATATACTTCAGAAACACCTCTTTTTGGTATTATCATACATCATCCTAGCGTAAAGTTGATACTCTATCTCGTAAGGGCAATGTCGTCTATTCTCAGAATCATCTTCACCGTCTCTGCCGCCAGCTCAATGGCGCTTGTGCTGACCAGCAGCGGCTGCAGCACATTCTCCTTGGAAATGTTGGAGTTGACGCCACCAGACTTGATGCTGACACCGGCGCTCTTCTCGCCCATCTCGTGGCGGTGTCTTAGGTCGGTGACAACCTTGATGCTGTTGAGACCGGCATTCTCAGCCAGTGTTGTGGGGATGACTTCCATGGCATCGGCAAAGGCCTTCCAGCAGATGGCCTCGGTGCCAGTCAGGCTGCGGGCCTGCTTGGCCAGCTGTGCCGCAATCTCAATCTCAGGGGCACCACCGCCAGCAATTAGGGCCTTCTTCTTGACAAGACAGCGGACGACGCAAAGAGCGTCGTGCAAGCTTCGCTCGGCCTCTTCCAGAATCAGCTGGTTGGCACCGCGGACGACGATAGACACGGTCTTGCCGGTGGCCTTGGCGCCCATAACCTTGACCATACGCGCTCCGGAAGACTGAACCTCCTCGACAAGGTCAGCGGTTCCCAGCTTATCCTCGGTGAAGGAGTCGATATCGGCAACGGGCTTGCAGCCGGTCGATCGGCAGATGAACTCGACCTCATCACGCTCAATCTCCTTGATGGCCATGATTCCGAGTTTTGCAAGGAAATGCAGTGACAGATCGTTGACAGCGTCTCTGAGGATCGACTTTTGGATTAGGAGGACGTTGCACTTGGCCTTCTTAATCTTCTTGGCAAGGTTGAGCAGATACAGGCGTTCCTCTTTGACAATTTTGTCCATCTGGCGGTAGTCGTTGACTTGGATTGTGTTTTCCATCTACATTGCAAAAGTCAGTAAGATAGTCCAACCGAATCAGTCCGAATCCACGTACATCGGGCTTGGGAGGGCTTAGCTGAAACTGAACGAGACCAATCTTGGCCTTCTCCATTCTAGTAGGTCCGCCAGCGTTCTTCAATACGGGTTGGTTGAGAACAAGGCCGTCGACCAGCTCGCTGTCTTCAATTGTGCCTCCGACTTTTCTGATGATGCGAATGTTGTTGAGGTCGACATTCTCGGCCGTCTTGAGATCGATCGTCTTTGTTACAGCGTTGACGGCCATGGGGCCGAGAAGGTTGGAGTACTGAGAAACAATCTTGGACGAGAGCGATGTATTGGCAGCTTGCAGCAGCGAAGCAGTGTCGGTTAGAGAAATGGGCTGGGACATGTCGTGAAGGACCTCGACAGCGGCGGCGGCAGCGCGCTGGAAAGACTCGGAGATGACGGAGGGGTGGATGCCCTTGGACAAGAGGCGGTCGGCGGCACCCAGCAAGCTACCGCAGATGACAACGACGGAGGTTGTGCCGTCACCAGCCTCGACATCCTGAGCACCGGAGAGATTGACCAGCATCTTGGCGGTGGGATGCATAACCGACATGCTCTTGAGCATAGTGTTGCCGTCGTTTGTGATAATGGTCTCCCCCTTACCGCCGCGAATCATCTTGTCCATACCACGGGGGCCGAGAGATGTGCGCACAGCATCAGCGACGGCTGCGTATAGCAGTTAGTGACGTTCGATATGATTTCGGGTAGTTGGCTTTGCGTTCGTACCTCTGGCAGCGACAATGTTCGACGAGCGAACTGCCATGGGCTTTTCCTTATCCTATATGACGGTTAGTGGGGGAGCTCTGGGAGCTTGCTGCGCGCGTGTACTGACTCTGAAGGTGGCATTTCCACCCTGACCACCACTTTGAACCTGGGCCGCAGACATTTTCATAAGACTTCCTCGACGTGACTTCGCAGAAGTATCTTGTTGGGAGCGCGTTTGTTGATCGAGCACAGAAACGCTGGTCCACAGGCAGCATTCAATCGAAATATCCCACCTTGTACCCTACTCCGCCATTAGCACCACCTGGAAATTTTGGGCTCGGAAGTGGGGATTATCCATCTTCCGCCACCTTCCATTCTGCGCATTGTCTGCACGACGTACATGCAGTCCCAAAGAAGTTAGCGGGCTCAGGCAGGCCACTCAGCAACCTGGCCGAGCGCTGGAGCTCTCAGGCAGCTGAGATTACGGAACGCTCCTCTGCCTTTGCTCCAGCCAATCCATCACCAAACACCACAACTTGCGCCTACGCCATCTCGACCGTCAATCACGACCACGACTATCTCTGCCGCCTGTATTATATCCTCCATCACTGAACTATACATCCCGAGACTGGCGGCGCGTCTACCGTGCGCGTTCCACCATGGTAAGCGTCCGACAACCGCTGATCTCGCACGGAACACATGTCACTGACCGCTGTAGCCTTCCGCCACCGGACAAAACTGGGAGAAGTACCAGAAGACTTTCGCCGACGATGAAGTAGAGGAGAAGAAGATCACACCTCTCAGCGATGAGTACGCGCTCGGCCCCTTGCCAGCTTCGTCGCCGCCCTGCTAACCCGCCACCAGGGATATTCAAGTTCTCAAGACCTATGGCGCCGCGCCGTACGGAGCCGCGCTGAAGAAGCTTGAGAAACAGATCAAGGACAAGCAGCAAAGCGTTGACGAGAAGATTGGCGTCAAGGTATGCCGCGGCCACGCCATGACGCGGCAACACCGAACACTAACAGGTATAGGAATCCGACACGGGGCTGGCACCACCACATCTCTGGGACACTGCTGCCGATCGCCAACGAATGCAGGAAGAACAGCCTTTCCAGGTCGCACGCTGCACGAAAATTATCTCGGACGAAAAGGGCGACGAGTCCAAGAGTAAATACGTCATCAATGTTAAGCAGATTGCCAAGTTTGTCGTTCAGCTTGGAGACCGAGTTAGTCCTACCGATATCGAAGAGGGCATGCGGGTCGGCGTCGACCGTAACAAGTACCAGATCATGCTTCCCTTACCTCCCAAGATTGACGCCAGTGTCACTATGATGACCGTTGAAGAGAAGCCCGATGTTACCTATGGCGATGTCGGTGGGTGCAAGGAACAGGTTGAGAAGCTCAGAGAAGTTGTCGAGATGCCGCTGCTATCGCCGGAGCGCTTCGTCAACCTTGGCATTGACCCCCCTAAGGGAGCCCTGCTTTATGGCCCTCCTGGTACCGGAAAAACTCTTTGCGCCAGGGCCGTGGCCAACCGCACAGACGCCACCTTCATCCGAGTTATTGGTAGTGAGCTGGTCCAAAAGTATGTCGGTGAGGGTGCCCGAATGGTCCGAGAGCTGTTCGAGATGGCTCGTACGAAGAAGGCGTGCATCATCTTCTTTGACGAAATCGATGCCGTCGGTGGTGCTCGTTTCGACGATGGCGCTGGCGGCGACAACGAGGTCCAAAGAACTATGTTGGAGCTCATTACACAACTCGACGGGTTCGATGCACGCGGTAACATTAAGGTGATGTTTGCCACCAACAGACCCTCGACTCTCGATCCTGCGCTGATGCGCCCTGGTCGTATCGATCGTAAGATTGAGTTCTCGCTGCCCGACCTGGAGGGTCGCGCCAACATTCTGCGTATCCACGCCAAGAGCATGTCGGTCGAGCGAGACATCCGATGGGAGCTCATTTCGCGTCTGTGCCCCAACGCTACCGGTGCCGAGCTTCGCAGTGTGTGCACAGAGGCCGGCATGTTTGCCATCCGAGCCAGAAGAAAGGTGGCCACCGAGAAGGACTTCCTCAGCGCTGTCGACAAGGTTATCAAGGGCAACCTTAAGTTCAATTCTACTGCTACATACATGCAGTACAACTAGAACATTGTACGGAATACAACCATAATGTACGAATACAAGCTGGTGAATGGTGCAATGGAATTGTGACTTTCGGTTGGTAGCTAGGATTCGTTGCCACAAAATAGACACGATGTTTACGCAAGCCTGAGTGGTGTACTGTGCATGTTGCATTAACAAGTAAATGGGTATTTCATTGCCATATATTAAAATCGTATTGTGTTTGTGCAACCAAGCCCATGTATTGATGCTTCCTGGAGTATAAACGCCATCCAACCAGTGCCACCCAAACGCCGTCATGGAAGTGAAATGAAATGCTGAAATGTCACCTAGTACGTGTGCCGAGGTGCAAAGCGGCGCAAAGTGCCAGAAATTGGGTATCAGAATGTCATGTCCTCCGCAATTTCATCCCCACAGAGACACCCGAGGCAGACGACCTCGCCTTCAGGTCCCTTTTCTACGCAGCAGCGGCTACACACCACGGAGCAATGTCCGGCGGCCGCCCAATTCTTTTGCGCCACGTCCTGCCTCTGCCGTGTGTGCTCCTGCGGTGGAGGCGGCAGCGGCGGCCGGCCACCAGGGTCGCACGCATCGCTGCCGTCGTCGGCGTCGTCCATGTGAAACGAGCGCGACAGAGCCTCCTGCTCGGACAGAACGGACGCCATGTCGCCTCGGCGGCCGTGGCACTGGCGGATGCAGACAAAGCACGTCTGCTCACGACAGCCCTCGCACTGGGCAAACGAGTCGAGGTCCGACTTTTTGGTCGGTCGTCGATGGCAGATGTGGCAGGGCGCGGCTGACCGATGCTGCTGCTTCTGCTGTTGCGTGCTTTGTTTTTGTAATGATTGCTGCAAAGTTCGACGGTGGTGGGAAGGCATCCAGTCGGCGTCGTTGTTTTTGCTGCTGCTGTGTAGATGGATGGTGTTGGCATCATCATCGTCGTCGGCGGCGGCGGTGTCGAACCGGGTTCGTTTGGCTGTGGGCGCAGCCATTTTTCGAGCCGCAATGCCGCCAAAGCAAGCGCTCTCGTCACGGTATAGAGTAAAGAGTCCGTGAGTACCGTTCTCGTCGTCGTCGTCGTCGTGATCCTGCCATCGCCGCTTACGAGCGGGAGGAGGAGAGCCGTCGCCACCAACAAACGGCATGGCGCTGCATCGGCTCCCGGTGGTGCAACGTGCAGTCGGAACGCGTGTGACCAGGTGTGTTTGTGCTGTGTGGCACGGGCGATTTGTTCAAAGCGGAAAAGAAGAGAGAAACTGCGTATGGCAACACCTGTAAAAGGCTGGTTGAGGCAGAGACAAGGAGTGAACGCACCCAATGTCGTATCGGGCAGGAGAATGATTAGACCGACAAACAGGGCGTTTTTGCTGCTAGAATTGGAGATTGGAGTGGCGCGCTAACATCCATAGCAGGGGCGTGAGCAGTGGGCCGCTTTGCCAGGCACCCGGCAGCGCTGCCTAGGTAGTCCGTAATGAATGCTAGGAGTACTGTGCACGTAAATTTATCCATGCTCGCCAAGTTGTATCATAAATCCGACACCCTGAAGAGGTTGACAGAGGTTCGATGTCTTTGACTAGCACTTTCCTGCATCCTGGTGTACTTTCATAAACTGTAAATATGACTTGTAGGCGTGCTGTGGTACCTACCTCTCCGATCCTTGTGCATCTAATGCTGCCAGCTCGCAGCCATGGCCTTTCGGTAGCGAACGCCGCTCGTTTTAGAAAGAAAGGAGCAGTGTTTGGTGGTATAAAGCCCGTCTCCCACTCTCGCTTTTCGAATTTTCGTTGTCCCCTTTTCAGCCATCTTATACTTAAATGCCTTGGTTACCCCAAGCAGCGTCCTGTGCCGACGCTCAAGAGGCCGGTGTGGGTGTGACCTCGTTCCAGACCTGCGTGAGGCATACTAACCCTTGAGGTGTCCTTGGTCCGGCAAGTACCGCGCTTTAATTTTTGTTTTCACTTTCTTCTTCTTGTCCCTGGTATAACATTGCTTTCAGTTGGCGAAGTTCCTTTTCTTTCATTCTGGTTCGGGGCTATATGCTGCGACAGGAAGAAGGATCAGCGAACAGTTCTTTTCCTCCTCGTGTGTTTGAAGCCTTCGCTTGGTCACGCCGACCTCTGTCTTGCACCCTCCCTCTTTCGAAACGTCTTTTTTCCTTCCTTCCCCATCTCTTACTGGGTCTGGAGATTCTGGAACAAACGTCTTGCGCTGGCAATCAAGACATTGACATGGCGGTGGTAAGGGTCAAATGGCTGAACCTGGATGGACCGACTGGGAGGGAGCCGGCCCACGAGAGACTAGAGAATGGCCTTGGAGGCAACAACAGACCTTTATATATTCATTTTAGAGCATCAAAGTTTTCGTAGTCAGTTTTTGTGACTGTATCGTGACCCGCTGTGTGACTGGATTTAAGTTTGTCGCGCATAGAAATCCTAAGTCTCGAGTCTGGAGTCCCTTGACATTTTTCTTCAGATCATCAGCTCCCATTACATATCGCAGTCTGTCAATACCGGGTCTACCCCTTCATGCCCTTCTATCTAACTTACAATCCTTTTTTGAGTTTTTCTTTCTTTTTCTATGCCGCATTGCGACTATAGCTACTAGTTTGTTCCCCTGCCTTTGTTATCATGTTATTACCAGACTCCATCATCGAGGCATCATTTTAACTTTGATCGTTTGCATCTCGACTACCGCCCTGTTATCTGTCGCCCTCTACAGCCATATAATCGAGCGCCATCGACTGTCCGATTGTTTCTGCCTCTTCAGCTGGCGAACAACCCGCAGCCCACGCCTGCACCACGACGACGACGGACAAGCACTACCACTTTACTCCCATAGCCAACTTCAAGACGCTAATCTCACAACAAGGGCGGTGATAGCCGCCATGCCACGGCAACATCGACACGATCATCGAGGAGCAAGCGGCTGTATCTGTTCTCTTGGAAATTGCCATGGACGGTATCTGACCCAGACACGGAGCATGGCCGCTCGCCATGTAGGCATCGAGCCCGCTTCTGCCCTAAGAGAAGCTTCGAGGCACGGTTGCGACGCCGTAACACTGGGTTTGTTTCAGCGGGCTTAGTCCACGATAAATGGCTTTCTCGTACGCCAATCAATAGTGGCGAGGCGGCTGTTTGTACAAAACTCGTTATATTGGGCTACCGACTGCCTACGTACTATTTTCGGTACAAGTTCTCATTGTTCTGCAACGTAACTACCGACACTGGTACATAGCAGCGAGTTACTGTGCGTTGCGAAATCAAGTAGCGCATAGCTGTAAGACAGGGCGCAACGAAAGTAATGCAGACAGATTGATGTTTTAGTTCGCCGTAACTTCTACCAGCCGGCAGCGGCCTACATTTGCAAGTCATCGATTACTGTAAAGTAACGGCGGAAGTAACAAGAATTCAATGCAAAATTCCAACTTGGACCGCGTTTTTGAACAACACTTTCGTTCAGTGCTTCCAGCATGGCGCTCACTTGGTTGAAGGTCACCTTCTCCGAACTGGGCAATTCCTAGCTTGGCTGGCTCCATACCGCCGGACTGGACCGATTCCTTAAGTCTCATCGACTCTCAGGTAAGCCTGAATTGCTGCGATTCTGATGGCAAGTTTATTCTCCCACTGGTTTCGCATCGCTCGCTCGAGCTTCGGTGTACAATAATCTACGTGATCATCCACAGGCCCAGCCTTGCCGTGGGGCCGATCGGCGATCAAGCAGGACCGCGCTTCACAAAAACTGAACGTCGCCGTGGCTGTCACCAGAATGCGCATTCGCGTATTCGCACGTCGTTGGAAATTTTATACGTCCTTTGCAGCATGGCTTCCGATATCGCAGCATACCGTACAATCGAATCGCATGGTGGTCCTGGCCATGTACGACATACAGTAGCGTTGCGATTCGGCGAGCAGAAAGGTCAGCTGTTGCCTCTCATTGTAGGAGAGCTGGTCAGTTTTCTGGGCCGCTACCCAGACCGCCGTGGGAGATGTTTGATTTATTGAGACAAGAGTAGATGCTCATGTTTGTTGACAGAGTTGTTTGTACGTGGCACAATCCATCTGCCAAAGACACGAAGACAGTATTATTGAAAACATTGCACTGTGCATTTAGTGGCTCTCATGCCTGGCCCAGCACAGTGTTTGCCGTGCACTCATGCTTCCCCATACAGTCTCAGCTTCAAACACGACCCACATGCTTCACCAGTTTGCCGCCAGCCTCCTTCGACTTGAACTCGACACACCTCAAACAGCTTCGCTCCCAACGCAAGCCGCGTTATTGCTGTGTTTTTCCAGCGACGCGCATTATTTCAGTTCGTTTCCCAGTCATTCCCTCTTCATTGTCCCTACGATCTCGTCCTATTGTCTTGAATCCTCCCCTACCCGTGCCCGGATCCTCCCGTCTCTTTCGGAGCGTTTCCTTGCGTTTTCTTTAGCCTGTCGTGCCAACACCTGCGTCCATTGCATCCAACCATCCCTCTATCTCTACGCGACTACTCGTGGCGCTCTTTCGCCGGCATCAATCTTCTTCATCTCGTTGCTACTCCTCCGAGCCGCTTGCTCTAGATCATCTGGGTCATTTTCTCAAGTCTAACCATGGCGCTCCAGCCATTCAATAGGCCCCTCTACGATTCGATTCAAAAGTTGACACGGTGTACTCCCTGAAGCTGGGAGATTGTTTGGTTGAGATTAATCTCATTGTTTCTCTACTCATAGTGGCGCGGTTCTGAGACCAGCGCGCACCTACGCCCCTCGCAATGGACTCGTACTCGTCGTACAGGGATTCTAGGGACTCTGGTCGCTCCCCGAACATGGAAAGGCCGCCTCGCACCCGCGATGGTTTTCGAGGCAGAGACGACCGCTCAGACGGTTTCTACCGTAATAGATCACCTGGTACGAGTCTTGGTCGTGGAAGCTGGACAATGCGCTGACCTTTTTGCTTAGGCAACGAACGACGCGATCGCCGTCGCTCTCGCTCCCCTGTCGATAGATATGAACCTCGTTCCCGTCGAGACGACCGCGACAGAGATGATGGAAGGCGTGCGATCTCTCCTCCTTCCAATATTGATCGCTATATTCCAGGCCAGGACAACGCGCCGGCTGGAACTCTCGTCAATCCGGTACCCAATCCCTCTCAGCTTCCTTACCAAGTAGGGTTTTCTTTCTTTAGCGAATGGTGGCGTATGAATGAAAAGGTCAAAGACGATAGAGAGCGCGCGCGTACTGGGCGCCGACGCGAGCCTGAACGGCCACGTGGTACCCGCGAGTCGCAAGAGGAACGGGACAAAGAAAAAGCCTCAATACAAGCTGCATATGATGCATACAAGGAGGATCTCCAGGCCAAGATGGCTCGCACTTTTGTTAGTGAGCATAAGAAAGAGCAATGGTTCAAGGAACGCTATGTACCCGATATTCGAGATGGCTTCAGGGCGAAGCTCAATGAAGTCAGGCGGGGTGCCTACAGCCAATGGGAACAAGACCTAGAATCTGGGACTTTTGATGAATTTTCTCTAGAGGGTATCCCCAAAAGCGAGAGCAACGGCACCGGAGGCGTTGTCGAAAAAGAGGAGGGCGAAGCGACCGCTACCAATGAAATTCTTGGTGTCAGCGATCTTGTTCCTACCAACGGCGCGGACATTCGCGATGAGAACCAACTTCAGCCAACTCTTCTCATCAAGACGATTGCGCCTCATGTCAGTCGCCAAAACTTGGAGGAGTTCTGCAAAGAGCACCTTGGAGAGGAAGAAGGTGGTTTCAAGTGGCTGTCGCTGTCAGACCCCAACCCGAGCAAGAGATATCATCGCATTGGCTGGGTGATGCTTCACCCGTCTTCCGAGTCGGCGATGCCTATCGATCGGGCGGATCCTAAAGACGCCGACGATGGTGAGGCCGCTGCCACGCCTCCCCCTGCCTCCACAGCTGAGAAGGCCCTGGAGACCGTGAATGGCAAGACTGTGAAGGACGAGGTGAGGGGCGACTTTGTATGCCATGTGGGTGTACATAATCCTCCCGGCAATCCACGAAAGAAGGCTCTCTGGGATCTGTTCTCTGCCCCTGAGCGCATTGATAAGGATTTACTGCTAGTGCAAAGACTTGTCAACAAATACGAGGAGGATTTTGGATCAGACTTCCAAGCTATCATCAAAATTGAAGAAAAGGTTGAAAGCCTCAGAAATTCGGATCAGCTGAAGCCTGCAATTCCTGCTGCACCACGCAAGAAAGTCACAAAACCCAAGGAAGTCTCAATGGATGAGGCCATGGACGGCGAGGAGGGGGAGGAGGGTATGGCTGTCGAAGATGACGACGATGAGGGCGCCGCGGATGAAGATGAAGCAGACGATGAAGATATGCTGGTCAAGAAGAAGCAGCTTGACTTGCTCATCGAGTACCTGCGACGTGTCTTTAACTTCTGCTTCTTCTGTGTCTTTGAGAGTGATTCTATTCACGAGCTCACACGCAAGTGCCCCGGTGGTCACCTGCGTCGCCCTCGTAGCACTCTCTCTAGCTCGGCTAGAGAGGTCGCCAAGGCTAGCGCTGATGGCAGCCCCTTCCCTGAGAAGAAGCGTGCCGAAGTGGAGGAAGATCTCGATATGGATGCTCAGGAGAATGAAAAGAAATTCCGCAATACGTCAAGCAAAACCGAACAGCAGTTCATGCGAGCTTTTAATTGGGTCAGAACATTCGAGGACAAGGTTCAGCAAATTCTGGAGCCGCAATCATCAGATTTGCGCAAGCTGGGGGGGCGTCCAGTGGAAGAGGCTGTCGAGGCTGAACTCGTGAAGCACGTGAAGCAGGAAGATGAGCACAAATGGCGATGCAAAGTCCCAGAGTGTAGCAAGTTGTTTAAGGAAGAGCATTTCTGGAAGAAGCACGTCGAAAAGAGACATTCCGAATGGCTTGAAGGGCTAAAGGACGAATTCGAACTCATCAATGCATACGTGCTCGATCCCTCGCATATTGCGCCGTCTCGCACTGACGCAAACTCCAACGGGCATTTCCCACAGCCCAACGGCAATTCTGCAGCCGGCACCCCCCGTGGTTTCAATCTGCAAAATTTCTCGTCCAACCCAATGATGGTGCCAGGCTTCTCAGCCGGCGGCGTCCCCGGCGGCTTCCCAGGGATGCATGGTGGCGGGTGGAATGGAATGGACCACGACCGACCCGGTGGCCCTGTTCGACGCGGAGGCATGTCCAACAGGGGCCAGTATCGCACCGGTCCGTATGATCGCCGTGGTGGTCGCTTCGATGGCGGTCGAGGCAGAATGGGTGGCTCTCGCTGGGGCGACGGTGCTGGTGCTGGTGCTGGGGGACCACGCGAGGCCGTTCAGGGACGAAGCTTGAAGAGCTATGAGGATCTCGATCAGGCCTCTGGTAACGGTGCTGGTGAGCTGAACTATTAGAACGGCCTCATCAGATTCGGGGCAGGAGTTGGTGATTGGCATTTGAGGTTGCGGCACCACAAAAAGCAGTCCAGCAGTCATTAGTGCGCGGCGTTCTTTGTTTATGGAGAGTGCAGCTTCCGGTTGAATTGCAATTTAAACGGGCTTAAATAAGCCGTGTATGTTTACTATTATCTCAGCACAAATATCAATGGCTCTTTTGTTTTCAATACGTATGTTGTTCGCAAGTTCTTCTCCTGCTAATCAGTCCGAATCAACGTGTGGTGGTTTGGTAGTGCCGTGGAGGATCGGTGTCGGCCCGGCCCAATCAAAGTGGCCAATAAGGTGGATGTTGACCCCACGCCTCCAGCCTTTTTTTTCTCTACTAGCAAAATCCGGGACTTGGTACTTGCATTCATCAATGAAGACAGGGCTTTAATGTCAGATAATCCGCCAGGATGGGCTTACTTCAGGATAACAAGAGGTAAATTTCGCAAAGCCGCTCTTTTCGTGCCTGTGTCTAACATGTCTTGCCCAACATAGTCGCAAGAAAATCTCCACTGACCCGAACAATACGAAATGGACTCGCGACACCACCACCTTTGGCCAAAAGATTCTGCGCGCGCAGGGCTGGCAGCCGGGCCAGTTCCTCGGCGCGCAGGAAGCGCCGCACGCTACGCTGCACTCGGCAGCGAGCGCCTCGTACATTCGCGTGGTGCTCAAGGATGACATGAAGGGCCTCGGTTTCAACAAGGCCAAGGAGGATGAGGTGACGGGCCTGGATGTCTTTTCGGACTTGCTGAGCCGCCTGAATGGCAAGTCCGAGGCCGCGGTGCAGGAGGATCAGAATGCGCGCTTGGCCATCAAGACGAACCGCTACGTCGAGATGCGCTGGGGGCCGATGCGTTTTGTGCGCGGCGGTCTGCTGGTGGGCGATACGCTCAAGGAGGACCAGGAGGCGGAGACGAGCACCGAGAGCGATTCATTGTTGGCGGACAAGGCGGTGACGGCGGCGTCTGAGGCCACGAGGTCGAAAAAGGATAAGAAGCGCAAAGCTGCCGAGGAGGGAGTAGACGAGGAAGGCGAGTCGACGGAAGCAAAGGACAAGAAGCGACGGCGCAAGGACAAGAATGAAGACGCCAGGGCGGAAAAGAAGAAGCGTAGAAAGGAAGAGAAGAAGAAGGAGAAGAAGGAGTCGAAAAAGTCGTCTCAATCCGAGGAGGAATCCGATCAAGACGACACCGCGGCCGACGAGAAAGCGGCCAAGAAAAAGGCCAAGAAGGAAAAAAAGGAAAAGAAGCGACAAAGGCGCGAAAAGAAGGAGGAAAAGAAGCGCCGCCGCAAGGCCGCCGCCGCGAACAGCTCCGACAGCAGCAGCAGCAGCAGCGACAGTGATTCCGACGACGACAGCGGCGACACCACCGCTGCTTCTTCTACACCGGCGGCAACCACCGCGGGCAGCCGCTCGGGAACGGCGACGCCGCTGAGCACCCGCAACTTTTCGCGGTCGCGGTACATTGCGCAGAAGCGACAGGCGGTCATGGACGCCAAGGCGCTGGCGCAGATCTTCATGGTCAAGGCGTAAAACTGCCTCTTTTCTTGTCTATCAATCTGGGCGTTGGGATTCTGCTGGAAGGAGGCAATTGCTATTCTTGTTTGACAGGGCCGGGCATCATTATGCATCATATTGGCGATGGCGTTTCTTTCTTTTTGATTTGCGTTTTGGCGGATATACAAAAAGTCGGCATTGTTTTTGGTCAAGCTATGGCAGGATTGCGTGGCAGTGCTATCATATCTTGTTGAAATACAGCGAGTTGTGTATTTTACCCTCATGCATGTAACGCACACTATGATCCGAGAATGAACATGGCATATTTTCACAACGTATTGGTCACTCATGTCTATCCTTCCGCCTCGCGCCATCTTTGGATTGCCCTGGGAATTGACCTTCTTTTTCCATTTCTAATGTTTTTTTATTTGTCCTTTATACATTTTATTTCCGTTTCCTTTTTTTATCTGTCTCTGTTCGCCTCTACTCCTTGTCTAATCTAACGGCCGGGTTTCTCTCGATAAAGTTGAGGTCGACCTTGTGGCCGAGCAGCTCGCGAATGTTGGAAATCTTGTACTTGATCATGGTCGGACGCTCCAGGCTCAGACCCCAGCCAAACACGCGCATATCCTTGGGCAGGCCCATGGCTTCCAGCATCTCCGGGCGGAACATGCCGCTGTTGCCAATCTCGACAAGCTTGCCGAGACCCTTGTGGTAGCTAAAGATCTCCATGCTGGGCTCGGTGTAGGGGTTGTACGCGGGCTTGAATTTGAGGTCGGTGATGCCCATCTTGCCGAAAAAGATCTCCATGAACTCCATGAGGCCGCCGAGGGTCAAGCCGTAGTCAGCAATGACGCCCTCGACCTGATGAAACTCGGCGAGATGGGTGGCGTCGACCGTCTCGTTGCGGAAAACGCGGTCGATGGAAAAGTAGCGTGCGGGCGGCGGGCGGCCGTCGGGGCCTTTTTGGGAGGCGAGTTTGTGGAGGAGCGCGGCCGAAATGGACGTGGTATGCGTGCGCAGGACCAGACGCAGCGACTCTTCGGCGGCCCAGGGGTATCTGTATCCAATCGAGCCGTACTTTCCATCCTGGTGCACCTCCTTGACGTTGTTCCAGTACGCCTCGGTGTCCTGGCCGTCCTCCTGGGGGCGGGGTTTGTCGGCGACCTTAGGGTCGGAGATGTAGAAGGTGTCCTGCAGATCGCGGGCCGGGTGCTGCTGGGGCACAAAGAGGGCGTCAAAGTTCCAGAAGCCGGTTTCGACGAACTTGTTGGCGGGCATTTCCTCAAAACCCATCTCGAAGAAAATTTGGCGGAACTCGTGTCGGACCTTGTTGAGGGGGTGCAGAGCACCGGCATTTTGGTCGGCACCGAGGGCCTTGAAGTTGTAAGGCTTGAAGTTGGCCGTCTTCCAGGCGCCTGAGGTGATCATGTCCGACGTCAGGTCGGTTTCCTCCTTTTGTATCTCGAGGGCAAACTTGGACCCCTTTTCAGCCTTGAAGCTGATGATTTTTTGCATCTTGATGAGCTTGCGCTTCTTGAGGTCGGTGAGGGTCTTTGCATCGCCGGTTCGGGCCTCCTTGATCTTCTGGAGCTGTGTCTGAGTAACGTCTTGAATAGAGTCGGCCTATGGTGGGCTGCAGTCAGTATGTCGTTTCCGTCACATCCTCAAGAAACCACTTACGGTAGCCACAAGCTTGCCATCCTTGTTCTTTGCAATCCACTTTTCTCTGAAAGCCTTGCCCTGGCCCAGCTTGGTGACATTCTTGTCGCCAATGGCGGCCTCGAGCTCTTGGACAGACAGGCCGTCCATGGCCTTGCGCAGAGCCTCGAAAACACGGGCCTCGTGACTGCCATGCTCAGCAATCTGCTCCGCCTCAGGCTCGAGAACAGCCTCCTCGCGCTCAATGGTTTCGTATGTGATCATGGAGCGGGAGCTCAGCCTGTCGAGCGCGGCCTTGACATCCTGCGAAGCTAGCGCGGGGAACGCTTCGGCGGTCAAAATCGGGCTCTGCTTGGACAATGCCAACAGGATCTGCGTGACGAGGTCACCAGGGGTCGCCATATTGTCTCGCAATCGAACAGGGGCGCTGTGTATGGCGCGAACTCGGGTGTGTGCTGTGAGGCCCGTTTCGAGAGGGTTGGTGAGGTTTGGCCTGCTTTTCGAAAATGTTCTGAGTCACCTTTGCCAGAGTGGTGGGCTGAATTGCATGCCACTTTGCCCAGCCCACCTGCCACCAAGCCAAATGGCGGGGCTCTGCGGGTAAGAATGAGCGAGGCCGGAATTAATGTTGATCCAGGAGTCCAGGGCGAACGACGGACCACTGTTAGGCGGCCATGCGCTAGAGCATCCACCGCTGCAGCTCCAAAACGCCGCCATGGAAGCAGCACGTTAATTATTTAGTAGGTACCTAGGGGTCTTTTAGCAAGCGCCAGATTGCGTGTGCCGGAAATGCAGCAGCACTGGTACCCTTTTTATTCTTCAATTATAATACAATTGAATGGTTTCAGTGTCTATAGAATACTATTTACAGAAGATTTTTCCGTACGTTTACGTCATCTGCCGAGTCATCCAAATGCCCCCAAGTTACATAGGTACCCAGGTACCTTATCACAGCTGTGGCTCCAGGCCGTTGCGTCTAAACCCAGGCCGGCCACCACAGAGCTTACAGCTACAACTCCCAACACCAGCATTACCGGTCTGCCATCACCAGCCTCCCATGGAAACGGCTTGTTAATATCGACTTGCTTCCGAATAGAGCACCCGCTTGCTTCCGGCCCAAATGAATACTCGCGACTATGAACGATGATGCCTCGCCCAACTCCTCGGCGCGAGATGAGACCTGGGACGACGATGACGCCGCAGCCTCGGCGCAACCCCAACGCGGCGGTGCCAGCGCGGCGCAACAAGCTGAGCCGCGCGCGCGACGTGTATCGCAGCAGCGACGGCCGACTTTGAAGAAGGACGTGAAGAAAAACTGCCCAGGTCTCAAGAAGAAGCTCGTCTTCCTCACGCACTTGCTCAAGTCGCTTGACCTCGTCGTCTTTGCCGAGTTGAGCGCCCTGTACTATATGGAGTACGCCGTCTCATTGCTTGCCTGAACCGTTCGCATGCTAATCAAGCCTTCTCAGATGCTCCATGTTTCGATTCCTTCTCCGAGCGCTCGGCCAATACCTCTACCTGAGTCCCAAGGACGAATCGTTTCCAGTCGCCTTGACAGCGACGCGTGTGCACGTCCTGCTCGTCGTCGTGCCCAACGTCATCTGCATGCTTTTCCATCTCCTCACTTCCCTTCCGGTCGGGCTGGACGACCAACGAGGATACCAGCATGGCGGCCTAGTAATTGACTTTATAGGACAAAAACCGTCCACGTCGAGAATATACTACCTGCTGGCCGATGTTTTCCTTTTAGTCTTGCAGTGTATCATGTTGACAATACACACCGAACGAGAACAGATGCGCGTTACTCTTAAAACATTTCGTCCCCTGGCCGAGGATCTGGCTCAGCAAGCCGCCGCTGGTCGAACCATACGAGAGTTGGACGAGGAGGAGCGAGGCGTTTCCGCCCTGATGGACGAGGAGGCAGGGGACGAGGCAGTCGAGGTTGAAATGCGACTCCTAAATGAGGGTGCCGAGGTTGGGGATGAGGCTGGTTCCAGCAACAGCAACAGAAATGATGACACCGACAACACGACACACTTGTTCAATGTTATGAGCTCTGGCAATGGCATTTTGGGGCCTTATCATGTACTTCACACCATACGGCATACAGTTATGGACGTGCGACGAACAGCCGCACACTCTCTAACGAGCATGGGATACAATGCAACGTTTGCGGCCATACGGGCAAATGCTCAGCGGCGAGCGGTATCCGAGCTTACCGCGACACCTGTAAATGTATAGAATATAGAAAGCAAGCGATCTGTTTTTTCGACATCATGGATAATACAATGAAGAAACGCTAATTGAATTTTGAGTACCACATGATGTCTATGCTATTTTCCTGCCGACGTTGCCAACACCACTGCCCTTTACTGACACAATGATGTCGCCCGACTCATCTTCAGTCACGTCTCGCAGACCCCAGCTGCTGGCGCCACACGTTTTGAGGTCTCTTGCCAACATGACCATGTCTTCTGTTGCAAGCACGCTCTTGCCAATTCGTATACGGCCGACATCTTCCGAGCCCATGGCCATGAGTATCATCATGCTGCTTGCAGCGCTCTGCGTCACGCAGCCGCCTTGTGAGATTGTCTCGAGTAGTTGGTATGCGCACTGCTTGCCAATCTCCTCGGGGACCTGGCCACCAGAAGGCGGTACAACGACATCGGCAGAGTAAATTACACCTACCGAGTTGGACTCGGCCACCAGGCTCAGGCCGTAGCCAATACCTAGACGGCGCTTGCTGCCAGCCTTGTCGCCGGTCAGGACCAGCGGCGCTTGGTCGTACTGAGCCGCAATGTGGATGTCGCTAACTAGAGAATTTAATACTTCTCGCGCCGAGTGGATCATGCGGCCGTTATTCGAGGCCGAAACGCCGGTGCTGTACGCGACGCCGCGTATTCTCTTGACTCGGCCAGGGTTTCTGTTCAAGTGTAGCGTCTTTGGGAGGCGGACTTGGCTCGCAAATCGTAGCTCGACAACACCGCCTCCACCTTTGCCTCCAGGTCCGGCGCAGGATCTCTGTAGCACCCTCAGTTCGATTCGTGCGGGTGGGATGCCGAAGAGGCCGAAGAGGGGCAGTATAGCAGTTCGGAAAGTATCGACAGACACGTCGCCCGTCTCGGTCGCAGATGTTATGACGCCGGCGCCCGAGAAGCGCACGTTCATGTGTGCCTTTGAGAATGGCGCGAGGAGACAGAGCGGAAGGAGGAAGTAGGTGATGCCGCGCGTGATGGTGGGCGGCAGGCTGTGTTCGATAATGTCGCCCTCGGAGGCACCCTGTCCTACAATTGTGCCAGTAATGAGGCCAGGGTGGTAGGTGATTGTGGTACCCGTGTATGAAATTTGCATGGAGCTGCCGTTGGTAATCGCCTCAAGCAATCGTAAGAAGGAGATTTCGTGGTGCGCCAGGCCAGTGTTCGTCGGCGACGAGCTTCGGATTTTGGAGATGTGGACTGGACGACCAGTCAGCGTTGAGAGGACCAATCGCCTGGTAAAGGAGCGGTGCCCCGTAAACCGCAGGTAGTCTGGCGCCGAATCAGCCATTTTGGTTGGAGTGTGTGATTTCTCGTTTCGTAGATGCGCTCAGAAGCCGGCCTGCCATAACGGTTTGCGGAAGAAAAAAAATAGATTCTGCCAGGTCGATCCCGCTGTCTCCACCAAACAGGAAGGCGGTAACGCAGCCTGAAAAGAAGTCGCATGCGTATATTCATATCCCAGGGGGAAATGAAACTCAAAATTTTGGAAACAAACTGATACAAACGCTTCAATCTTCCTTTGTTTGTACTCAATTTCTAAAAGCATGACAACATGCTATGTGTGTGCGAGAATGCTGCCTCAGGAAGCCTATCGATAACCATTGCGTAGTGGCACCTCACCTAGAATTAGTAGGAAGAGCGTCTCAATTCAAACAGGGGAAATTGGACACGACAAACCGCCAGTATGCCTGGCAGACCGCTGCTTTTCGACTTGCGCGGTCCGAAAGAGGCCATCTGTAGGGCCTGCTTGCTAAGTCTACCAAAGAGAGTGCCACAGGTATGGACGGCAACTTATAGCAGCGCTGCGAATCGCAGACGAGCGCCGCGCGCCCAAGCCAGGAGACCTTCTTCTCTGCGCGCCGCGCGCGGCAGGGCGGCAGCAAACGAGATCGATGATGCCGCGATGCAAGACTATATGGCTGCAGCAAAAAATGCAACTACCGTCAACGCCAGCCTTCCGGGGCCGGACAGCGGAGTCCGGTTCTTCGTACAAAGCGGGCAGACGCGGCAGCAGCTTCCAGACGAAACAGCTTTTCAAAAATCGATGGATGCTTTCGACACGAACGAGCTTAAAGGAGCTCTCGAAGATATGAAGAACACAATAAAGGGCGACGAAGAAAAAAAGGCCTTCGGCGAAGTCATGGGCCAGCTCGAAAAGGTGTTTGGTCAAATTGAGGGTGGCAAGGACTTGGATAGGTTCACGAAGCAAATGGACGAATATTCGAGATCAATGGATCGACAGATTGAAGAAGCAACTTCCGATCTACCACAAGGCGTGCGCGAGTCAATAGACATGGGTCTGCCCGAGTTATCAGAAGATCTGCCACTTCCACTTCGTGGTATGAAGAGCTCAAGCCCCCAAGTCGTGGAGGGTCCTTGGTCACTAAATCAGCGGCGCAAGATTGTCCGTCTCAATGATGCGATTACTCGAGTTCATAAAAGCATGCAGGAGGGGCCTGGGCCGGCAAAGAAGGAAATTGTGGCTATATACAAAGCATATCATGCAGCGAGACTCACTCTAGCTCACAGCTGGGGCCATGTTCCCCTCGAAGTGTGGGACTTTCTCTGGAAAGTATTTTCTGTCGACGAGAGCGTCAATATGCACCGGCTTGCGCACATTTCCATGCTTGCTAGAGACATGAGTGAGGCCAAGGTCCCATTCAGTCCGCCGCAGCAGCTCCTGGCCATCGAAGCCATGTTTATGGAAGGCTGGGAGGGCAGGGCGTTGGACAGCTGGAAGAGGTGCATGGGCACGCTAGGACAGGAGAGCGCCGAGATGTACAAAGAATTTTGGGAGCTTGGCGTTCGAATGCACTGCAGGACCGGAAACTTGGAGCAGGCGCAGAGGGCAGCCAACAAGCTTGTCGATAAGCATATGGACGCTCGTATCCTCTTGCCACTTATTCGTTCGCTCTCGGAACAGAACACAGAGGAGAGCAGGCAGAAAGCTTGGGATACCTATCGACGAATGCGAGACTTGCTCGGAAAATCAATGAAGCTTGGTGATTACGACAAGGTTGTGGCCTACTTTCTGACAACGGGTCAAACGGAAAATGCGCTGTATGCGTTTGTCGACATGATGAGCGACGGCCAAATTGACCTAGCTGTGCAAAAGTACATGCCGTCTGTCATTGCCAACAAGTTCTTCGTTGGCAAGTGGCTGAAGCGCTTGATTGGCGCTGGCGATGTAGACGGAGCGCACAGTGTGCTGGAATTCATGCGCACAAAGGGTGTCGAAGCGTCGCCCATTCAGGTCAACGGTTTGATAGGTGCATGGCAGCGCTCTGGCGGTGCACGGGATCTAGAAAGGTCGGAACAGGTTGCGTGGGAGATGATACAAAACCGCATCCAGTTTGTCCAAGCACGAAAGACCAAGTCAAACAAGGATCTGAAAAAGACGAGCAAATCAGGACCAGCACCACTACCCCGTGCCACGCTGGAGACATTTTGCATCCTTGCCGAAAACTACCGCTTGCGCGAACTGCATGATCAGCTCGCGGCTTTGTGGGATGCTTTTTGCGACTCGGAAATCAGCCCAGACGCTTTCATGATGAACCAGCTTTTGGAATCCCACATTCAGGTCGGTCAGCACAGCAAGGCCCTCGAGCTCTATGACTTCTTCGTCACGGAGCGCGGTGTCAAGCCCGACCCATACACGTTTAGCGCCCTTTGGAAGACACTGGCCGTGAACCGGCTGCATATTCTCTCGCCTGACATGTCGGCGGCCGCGAAGACGTCCACGCGGCAGCTGTTTGCGCAGACGGCGGCCTGCCGGTCCGTGTTTGGCGCAACCGGTATGGACGGACAGCTCGCGCGCAAGATTCTACACTCGTTCCGCCGCGTTTGTGACCAGGCGGGCTTCGTGGTCGCACTAACAGCGCTGCGCGACGTCTTTGGTTTTGTGCCGACCGAGATGCTCGTCCTCGAGCTCGTTGTCGGCACGACCAAGCTCTCGTGGGACGCGCCGACGCAGCGCCGCAAGCTGCTGCACGCGAAGCGTGACATGGAGCGTAATCTCATGGGCTGGTGTGCCGGTGACGTGGAGAAGCTCGAGGGTGAGAATAGGGGGCAAGCTCTGTTTGAGTATCTGCAGAGGAGTAGCCTGGCACAGCTGGGCGGCGAGGATGAGACGCGGGAAGCACTCGCGGCCGCGTCCAAGGAGATGGGCGTGTACGATATACCACGGCCAGGGACGGTCGAATCCATTTAGACTCGATATGTCATCTGTGTACCATTACTTGTTCATTACTACTTCCATATATAGCTCGCATTTTGTATATTAGATTAGTCGCGAAATCTTGTATTGTACTAAACATTTCCCACTTGAGGTGAGACGCCACAAGGGACATTGAACTCCAGGCACCAAATGATACCACGTGCTGAATTATATCTTGAAAAAAAAATTGTTGTATGTTTATCAATTCAACCATCAGCCGCTGCCCACGTCACATTGCAACGTTCCTGACCGGTGAACGGCAGCCATGATGCCAAAAGCCAATGTAACAATAGGATATAGTTTGTGCCTTTTAAACAACTCCAACGCTATGCAAGAAATCACCGAAAAAAAAACCTTACCCTGTCAAACTCGGGGTTTGGGTCCTACCCTCACGACAAGTCCATGGTGTCGCCGTCCTCCGCCACGTCACGCATCTCGCTGCCGACCGAGCTCAGTCCGGAGCTGCTACTCCCCGACGAAGACGTCGGTCGTCCCTCTCCATTGATACCTCCGCCACGACTTTTACCTCGCGCGCCAGCACCACCACCGCCACCGCTATTCATCAGGTCCGGGCTACGCAGCGCGATCCACTCCTCAATCGTCGTCACCGGCCCGCCCTCGACAAGCACCTGCGAGCCCTCGGCCGGTCGTCCGAGAATGGTGCCCTGAAACTTGGTATCGCCGGCCGCCTGGTTGTGTTTTTTCTTGAGTGCTGCGGGTGTCAATGTTAGCCTTTTTTTTTTCTCTCTTTTCCTGCCATCTTCAAGACCCAAAACTCACCAGATAGATAATCCGTCGCGTCCGACTCGCCGTCGGCGTTGCCAAACTCGATGAGCTCCTTCATGCGCTGGCCCGCAAACCAGGCGATAAACTCGTCGACGCCGCGCATGTCCTCGGCGCCGCGCCACGCCTCCTCAGTGACGGTGCGCTCGGCGCCCAGCGCGCCCACGTCCTGCAGCGCGAGCCGCACGTCGGTCACGGTCACGTCGGCGACGGCGGCGGTGGCCTGCGAGGCGTCTCCGGATGCCGCCGCCGCCGCCGCCGCCGCCGCCGTCGCCGCGTGGTGCGCCGTGTGCTGGCACAGCAGCAGCATGTACCGCGCCGCGAGGTCCGTCAGGGCGTCGAGCACGGCCGGCCGCGTGGCGTGGTAGCCCGTCGCGCGCAGGATCTGCAGCATGGCGGGCCGCAGCAGCGCGTGGAAGAAGGCGGGTGGTGTTGCCATTTGGGTTTATGTGGATGTCGGGGTTTGGCGCAGAGAGCGGGATGAAAGGGTTTTCGATAAAACAGATGGGATGCGATCGGGCAGCCAGCCGGCCGCAGGTGTTTCGCTCGTTTGCCGCACGGGGAGAGAGGGAGTGGATTTCAATTACTCGGAGATGGAATATGCGGGGAAAGGACTTCATAAAACATGTTCCAAAGGCTGCCCTACAACCAAGCGTGTCCGAGGTCTGCGTCGTGTCGGCGGTGCTTTGCTTTTCGAGAAGTGCTGGAGGCTTCAATGGAGCTCTGCCTAGGCTGTGTGGCACTTGAGATCGGCGCAAGGCTGCTGAGCCATGAAGCCGTGCCGGTTGGACGACCACTCGCACTTCGCACTGTACGTAGATTCATCAGAAGCTAACAAGCATGCTCATTCTTCAAAAGGAAATTACCGTCATCTTGACTTTGTTTATATTGATATATACCAGAACATTTCTTGATCTTTTCTATTCCAATCCAAGACTATTACGAGACACCGCTGAACTTGTTGATCCAGTTTAGCACCTCTCTATGCCAAACCAGAGAGTTCTCCGGCTTCAAAACCCACTGTTTTCATGTCAGCATAGACACTCATCTATGTATAACATTGTTCTAGAACTTACATGGTTCTCATCTGGGAACATGAGGAGCTTGCTAGGTATGTTGCGCGCTTGTAGCACATTGAACATTGCCAGGCCTTCGGCGACACTGAGGCGATAGTCCAGCTCGTTGTGGATGACGAGCATGGGTGTCTCCCAGTTGCCAGTGTAACGAGCAGGATCCCACTTCTCGTAGTTCTCGCGCTTCTCCCAGAGGGTGCCACCAAAGTCGTGCTCCGGGAAGAAGAGCTCCTCGGTCGACCACTGGCTCAGAGTCGAAAAGACACCGTCGTGGCAAACAATGGCCTTGAACCTTCGACCAAGAGGATGGCCCTGAATCCAGTCTATTTCACACAGTTAGTCAACATAATCGCCATGGAGACTTTTGGAAGAAAAAACGACGTACTCATCATGTAGCCGCCGTAGGATGCGCCGAGGGCCACGGACCGCTCAATGTCTACATAAGACATCTCCTTTTCAATGTACTCAAAGGCCTTGACGAGATCCTCGTACGGCGCGCCACCCCAGTTCGAGGCAATGGCGTCGGTATGAGCCTGGCCGTAACCGGTGCTGCCGGTAGGGTTGGGGCAGACTGTTATGTAACCCTGCTCGGCAAAGATGGCCGGGTTCCAGCGAGTGCTCCAGTCGTCCATCCAGGCGCTTTGCGGGCCGCCGTGAACAACAAAAGCAAGCGGGTACTTCTTGTTCTTGTCAAAGTTGGAGGGGGCCATGCATAGAGCGTGGTTGTC
This sequence comes from Akanthomyces dipterigenus, assembly GCA_030783385.1. Classification (NCBI taxonomy): domain Eukaryota; kingdom Fungi; phylum Ascomycota; class Sordariomycetes; order Hypocreales; family Cordycipitaceae; genus Akanthomyces; species Akanthomyces dipterigenus. The sequence goes on along the minus strand of JARJRE010000236.1, from coordinate 12,166 downwards.
GTAGCCAGCCGAGCCCGGGTACCAAATGTCAAAGCATTGCTCCTTGGTCAGGCCAAAGGCCTTGCCATTCTTGGCGCTCGAGGAAACCTCTGTAATCTTCTTGCTCTCGTGATCTAGAGTGAAATATCTAGAGCTCTCGATGCGGGAGCGCGATGTGACAAAGAGGGTGGTGCTGTTGCCCAAGAGGTAGGCGTCAGAGACGGCGCCGTCCTCGAAAATGGGGGTAGGCAAATCTTTGGCCTCGGATGGGGACGATGGAACCTTCCATAGAATAACTTTGCCGTGTTGCTCGGCAGTGAGAATCAAGTGCTTATTGTCGGCGGTCCATAGAATGGAAGAAGGGCTGCGATCCCAACTCCCTCTATCGTCGCTGGCTGAGTAAAAGGTCTGGACACTGTCAAGGTTTTTAATGTCTGGAACCACGAGCAGCTGGTGCTTGTCGGCCTCGTTCTGCTTGTCCTTCATGCGCAGAAACGCAATCGACTTGCCGTCGCGAGAAAAGGTAGGGTTGTGGCTGTAACCGCGGAGGTTTCCCGTCTTTACAATTTGCGGCGTGCCGGGCTCCTCGGTAAAGGACTTGAGTGGCACAAGGTACAGGTCCGTCTTGGTGTAACGGGCCAGGTTGAGCGTGGGGTCCTTGGCGACAAAGGCAACGCCGTTTTCGTGAATGTCAAAGTCGGAGGCGCCGCCAAAGGGCCCCACGGGCGAGGACAGCTCGATGCCGGCGAGCAAGTTGAAGCTACCGTTCTCGAGCGTCCACTTGCCGTCCTTCTTCTCCAGCTGGCCGTACCAGAGCGCGTTTTCGTTTTTGGTCTTCCAGGTGTCCCAGTGGCGAACGAAGAGCGAGTCGTAAATCTTGCCGCTGGACAGTGGCTGCTTTTCGTCGGCGGCGAGGAACAGCTTACCGCTGGGCGCGGTGACGGCGGCGGCGACGAGCGCAACCTTACCGCTCGACAGCGTCTTGGTCTTGGCGCTGGACAGGGCGCCCCGGAAGCGGTGAATTAGGCTGGGTCTTTTGAAACAGATTGTTTGTCAATTGGGCGGCCAGGCTAACTGCTGCATCATCTCCTATGACTTACTCAGATGTTGGCGCCTCGACATTCTGGTAAAAGAGTTTGGTTCCGTTCTCGCCGCCCTTGAAAAAGCCGACTTCGGTGTCGCTGATCCATATGGGATCGCTGGCGCCCGTGTCCTCGGAAATGAGGTGTGAGGATCCATCCTTGAGGCTGAGAGCACGAATTTGGGCAGACTTGGAGTGAGTCTCAAAGGAGTAAGTCGACACCTAGTTTGCCAACTTTGTCAGCGCTGTGGACAACAGGGAGCATTGAGTGCAGCGGCGGAAGCGAATCGGATCAATGCGGCAGAGCCTACCGTGTAGAGAACAAGATCTCCTCTAGCATTGGGCACGGCGGCAGAGCGGCGCGGTGCCGCAATGAGCACCTCGGGGGTGAACTTGGAAGCTTGAACAGTCATACTGTGTGAAGGGTGGGCGTGTAAGTAAGCGGGTTCACGAGGAGCTGCTGTCTAGACGCGAAGCACTCGCAATTCCTCGTCAAATGCCACACAGAGAGCAGATTCGGCAAAGAAGAGCAGAAGAGGGGAAGGAAAATATAGGAACAGGCTGTCGCAGCATGAAGCGGATCTCATAAGGTAAAGGAATAGGTCGACCAGGCGGCCGTCGTTAGCTCCAAAGCGGAATCCAGCAAGGTGGGTGGTGGCAACCCCGCATCAGGCCGGGGCGAGCACCTAATTTGTGAAATGAACCCCTCATCCACCCCTCACTTTAGGCGTCTCGGTGTAACCACTTTAACTTTCCATTGAATCTGGTCAAGTTACTTTTTTCCCTCCTCTTCCTTCTCCTTCCTCTCCTTCCTTTGCAGCCTCCTTATATGGTGACTCGTTCCGGAGGCATCCTCGATTCGCTCCCTCGCAACAAGGGCTGTCCGAGGTGTGGCTAGTCAAGCCTTTGCTGTTGGCAGACTTATGGGTGAGATCTAACTCTTGGCTCCGTGCATGCGCTTCCATCGCTGCCGTCCAGTATGAATTGTGTTGGTGCTCCAGTCCGTCCCAGATAATTTTTCAACAATGTGGGTCCAATCATGGGTTCGGTGAGCTGAGTCTCCTTTTCCGTGTTTGGGACTTTCAAAGGTGTGAATCGAGAGAGCTGGGTGCAAAGTAGGACGTCTCATTCTCCAGATCGTCCAAAGGGGGCTTCTCTGTAAGTGTCGCCTTTGTGAGCTGCGTCGTTTGAGTCGCAATCGGATCCAGCACCAAATCTCCATGAGTTTGCCTCTTGCGGTGAGGCTACGCACGTTCAATATCCCATCATAAGTATCAAGTCTCCGCAAAGAAACTGCAGTGTATTGGTATATCCGTAAACGCCTTCATAAGCCATGCCCATGTTGTAAAATACAATACAGAGTGTAAAAGTAACAGCTCGCCCGGTCTATTTTCTCGAGGCGCCAAACGCGGTGCGCTTCTTTGTCGTTGCCGCGTCGTTCTCGCTGTCTTCGGTTTCTTGCTGCTGCTGCTTCTTCTTCTTAGAGTTCTTGGTTCCGCCACCAGCACCAACAGCATTGGGCGTCGACCCAGAAAAAGATGCCGAGACGGGTGTTGGAGCAGCCGACCCGGGCGTCGATCCCGGCGTTGTCGACTCCTGCAGACGAATTAGTTCCAAGTCGCAACGAAAAACACGGCAGCGTATTAGAGGCTCGTACACTGACGTTGGGCCGGTAAGAGATTGAAGATCGTGAAAAGACGCGGTTCTGATCCATGGGGCCCGTCTTGCGACGCTGCGCTGCAGCACCACTGATGCCCTTCATGTAGTTATCGAACCCCGTTATGATATTGCCGCTCGGCGTGTTCTCCAAGTACGCAGACTCTTTCTGGACGATGCCCTCTTCGACTTGGTTCTGTGTTTGGAAGCGTTAGTAGTTGCGATGCACTCGATATACTCGGCGCGCGTGGTTTCAATGGTCTGAATTCCGTACCAAGCGTCTTTCTAAAAGGCGGCGCTTCTCGACCAATTCTCGGACACGCGCTTGCGACTTTTTGTATTCTGTCGTGGTTGGTTGCGGACCCTCGCCAGTACCGCTGTGCTTGTTGTCTGCCATATCGTCTCGTTCAGCGCCAAGTATCGATGGTTGCTATCTTGAATGTTGCACAGCTAGGCTTGGGATTGCGCGCAGATCCCGCGGTTTTGATGCTTCTGTCGCGTTGCGTGATGGAGAAACGTCCGAGTCGCAGGCTGGCGCTCGGAAAAGTAATTTCGATGTGGGGCGCACTTAGAGACGTTTACAACAGTACCTGACACGACAAAGTAAAGTCAAGGACAAAGTAAAAGTATTCAAGTATGTTGTGCCGGATGACAAAGCTTCTTCATTTGAATAGCAACTTAGACTACATGCACTACGCAGCTATAGGTAGCAATGATGCTGTCTCAACGCCTACCCTTCCTCATCGTCCAATTCAAGCAGTAACAAAGACCACGTATAATACCAAAAGCTGTCTCTATGCGACCGTTATAGCTTAGCCGCAGTGGGATTCTGCTTACTTTGTATCCTGCAATTGTCCAAATAGAATCATGATGGCTTTTTTTGGAAATTTGCGCCTCGTAGTTCTGCGTGCTGAACGATACTGCGATAAGAATACGCGTTAGCGATGGAGATTCTACAAGGTCCAGGTCTTGGCCATTTCATCCGCCGTTTCTTATCCCAGGCTTCTGCATCGAGTCTTTTGCCCGACACGATCACGCAACGGGGCAGCGCGGCTATCAACGACGGGTAGGTGATGCAGATGCGGAAGAGCTATTGCGCCTGCGAGCTGGCGATCTCCGACCACCTCGTCGTCTCTCTGGCGTATCCTTCGATGCGCTCCTGCTCTTTCGATCCTGGCCTCGACTTCTGCTTCTGCTTCGACTGCGGCTTCGGCTCGGGCTCCGGCTACGGCTCGGGCTCCGACTGCTCGATGAGGAGTAGCTTCTCGAACGACTAGATGCAGAGGATGCAGATGAGGGGCGACCTCTACTACGAGATCTACTTCTCGAATCCTGTCGGCGTGCTCTCTTCGTTGCCGGTGACCTGATACTATCTCCACGTCGGCTAGATCGAGCAGCACCCCGACGTGGCGAGCGCGATCGGGATCTCGACCGTTTGCGTTGCTTGTTCTCACGGCGTGGCGAGTCTCTCCGTCGGCGCGAAGCCGGAGATCGTGAGCGGCTGCGCGATGGCGAGCTCGACCGCTTAGACGAGGAAGTGGAAGGGGACCGCCGAACTCGGCGGTCTCGTCCTCGCCCGTTTTGTGGTCCATCTCGCGCGCGTGGCACGTAGCTGTCACCATTGTAGGGAGCCCTGGGTCCGCCACGACGCGCATCTGGAGATCGAGATCGCTGCGCAGGTCTGGAACCCCCACGGTTGTCGAAACCACGATCATTCCAGCGTTCCTGGCGGTTATCGCCACGATCTCGCGGTCTGTCTCTTCTTCCTTGGTCGTGCAACGGGGGCATAGTGCGATCGCGTCGGTCGGGTTCATCGCGGCGCTTCCTGGAATCGTCGACCACTTTGCCCTGCTCCAGCTTGAACGCGTTAGCATCTCGGCAGACTATGGGTAACTCCTCGCTAACCTTCTCTTGCATGAGTTCGAGCTTCTTTGCTTCTAGAAGCTCTTTCGGGACGCCCTGCGGGCTGTCCTGCGCGCTGAGGAAAAGCTTCCATAGTTCTTTGCAGAATGGCGCTGTGTCTTTGTCGAGGAATCCGGTAAGTTGGATCTGGAGTGCTTTGATATCGGGCTGGATCGAGATGCAAAGTTAGTAGATGAATAGAAGGCTCGACGGAAGCACATACATATCTAGGTCCCTCGACTAGATTGAAGCACATCTCGATGACGACATCGTCCTCGTTTCCTAAAATCTCGGAAATGCGGCTGGCGATCCATCTGCTGAATGGTTAGCGCACGCGACGAGTTGATCGGTCAGATGCGGATGCACCAACTTCTTCATGACGCCGAGATTCACTTTTTGCATGTCCACTTTCTTGCTAAATTCCGGAGGGAATTTGGTCGTTTTCAACAACCGAGCATCAGTTCTCGACGCCATGGCTGCTGATATTTGGGCGTAAGATGTGATGCAAGAAGAATGAAGCTTAGCGCGGAGCTGGCAGCACAGAAAGCTGCTTCAGGCACGCACTCCGAAAAGTGGAGGGAGTTGGTGTAGGTTGAGCCCAGGCCCGGAGCCGCTAACATCAGATTGTAGCTGGGGGATAAAGGATATCGAGTTCCCGATAAAAGATCGTAAATTGAGAAGGTATGATATCGTCATGGCTTCTCAAAATAATTTCAGCGGTATCTGTAATTGTGTGCTGCGGCTATAGCAAACCTCTGCTCAGGCAGACTGGCGACGTAACTCAGCACCCCGCAGCTCTCGCCACACTCAACTACTTAGCTCTAGCAACGGCAACGAAACTTGCGGCCAGCATCTCAAAACTCCCTGCTCAACTTACGTAGTATGGGCTTACCTTTACCAATGAATAACCTGCATGCTCCAACTGTGCCTTCTGGGCCTACAAGTGCGCCTACGATCAACGGGACCAGCAGCCATCTGAGCTTCGCGGAGCTCCAGCAAAAGAAGGACAATGTTGAAGCTGAGCTGAAGGCCCTCGGTGGCGTTCTCGATACTGTGGGTAGAGCCGCTTCATCTTCAGTACTCCGCGAAGATCATCGCTAACGACTCGCAGCATGGGGTTGATATGGAGACGCCTCTTCTTACAAGAGATGGATTCCCGCGCTCTGATCTCGATGTTGCCCAGAGTAAGCGACATCACCACCCAGCACGTTCATATCTAACATGTGTGACCAGTTCGGACTACAAGGGCGCGAATAATCCATCTGAAGAATGACTACAAGGAGATTATGGCGAATGTCGAAAAATTCTTGCACGAGCATTTTGCAAACGCGGCGGCGGAAGACATACAGTCAAACACGCCAGCAACAGCCGGTGCATCTGGGATATTGCCCGACAGCGATTCCCAGTTACTTGATCCGCCATTTGCTAAGGTTGACAGTGTTGCGACCAACAGTCCGGCAGAGCTCGCTGGTCTCAAGGTCGACGATGAGATTCGCAACTTTGGCTATGTCTACCGAGCCAATCACAACGGGCTCAAAAAGGTAGCGGAATGCGTTCAAGGAAACGAGGGGGTAAGTCTTTTCCTGCTCTAAATTAGGCCAGATGTTTCTAACGTGACTCAAAAGAGTAACATTTTTATCCGAGTGTCACGACCGTCTGGTGTTGCCTCGCGGGAGGAACTGCGCTTGACACTCACACCGCGACGGAACTGGGGCGGACGAGGCATGTTGGGCTGCCACATTACGCCAATGTGATGACAGCCCAAGCATGTATGTATGATCAGTTGGTGCTGTGATAGAATGATAGCTTGACCATTTCAAAGGAATGAGAAAATGACTGCTTCAGGCCCGTGAGCAAGACGCCCAACGGTGATTGGTAATCAGACCCAGCTTAGGCAGAATGGCTGCCTACAGCTGGTGGTTCCTGGTAAATTCAACCCCAACAATGTCGGCAAATCGGCCCAAGTTTGTTTTGGGTATATTTGTTGATTTGGTCACGCATACAGCCGAAAGCTTACGAAATGGTCTCCCAACCGAGGGCAGTTACGTGCAGCCTCTTGGTATTTACCTAGGTAGGGCCCAATATAGGTACCTACCCTGGGGTAGATAGCTCCGGGCAGGCAGCCGAGGCTCGTGCGATGGCTTCGTATGTGGCAACGATTCAGACGACAGCATTGTATGATGAAAAAATGCGCAGCGCCTGATTCATTCAAACTCGTCATCAGGCTCTTTCGCCACGCGGGCGAGAACGGCCCTTTGTGCGAGAGGAGAATGAAGAAGCAAGGCGCAGAGCAGGCGCACAGTCCAGCTCAGTGGAGGTATTCGCAATTCACAGCTGTGGTGCCAGCGTGCCAGGGAGCTGGTACAAGGCCGCAATGTTGTAGAGGGGAGGTGCCTGGTACCTACCCGGGGGCCTGGGCAACTAGCGCTATGTAAGTACCTACTCATGATGTCACGTGCGCCGGCCCGCCCCCAGCGACTGAATTTTTTCGTTTGATAATAACTCCCTTGCCTGTCCCTCCCCGCCGCCAGCAAAAACACCAAGGTTGACCGATTTGTGCATTCTCAACCCTCCAGGCACATCCACCTCTCGACGATACCCCCCCAGGTAAATTCTTCTCCCGCCGGCTCCTCCAAGCTCCTCGGATCTCGATTCGAATCGAACGAAGCTCCCGAGGCTCTGACTTTTACCTGCCCGCGAGATATTAACCGCCCCTCCAGAACCCCGCCTTGTTTATATCTTCCACAATCGGTCCTGCACCGCCCGACTTTTCAATCTCAAAATGGCTGAGCAGCAGACTCCTACCTTCAAGCTCGTGCTTGTCGGTGACGGTGGTACCGGAAAGGTGCGTTTGAACAACGGCGAAGATTTTTTTTGGTCGCAAACGAAAGCTGCCCCGCGAAATGGATGCCAACATGATGTCACCGCGTCGTGCCACCACTTCGCCTGTAGCCCGTTTGGCCTCATTGCTCGGTGCATAAACTTCTTTTACTAACAAAAGGCTTGCATTAGACCACCTTTGTCAAGCGCCACTTGACTGGTGAATTCGAGAAGAAGTACCTTGCCACCCTCGGTGTCGAAGTCCACCCTCTCGGCTTCTCTACCGTAAGTCGCCAGCCGCGAATCGAGCAAATACGATCGCAGCCACTAACAAATAGCAGAACTTTGGTCAGATTCAGTTCGATGTCTGGGATACCGCTGGTCAGGAGAAGTTCGGTGGTCTCCGTGACGGCTACTACATCAATGGCCAGTGCGGTATCATCATGTTTGATGTTACCTCCCGCATTACCTACAAGAACGTTCCCAACTGGCACCGTACGCACCCGTCACTCTGCAACCTCATGGTTCCAATTATACTAACTTGTCGCAGGTGATCTCGTCCGCGTCTGCGAGAACATTCCCATCGTCCTCTGCGGTAACAAGGTCGACGTGAAGGAGCGCAAGGTCAAGGCCAAGACCATCACTTTCCACCGCAAGAAGAACCTCCAGTACTATGACATCTCTGCCAAGTCCAACTATAACTTTGAGAAGCCCTTCCTGTGGCTCGCCCGCAAGCTTGTCGGCAACCCCCAGCTTGTTCGTTTTCCCGTACTATGACTTTGATGATGCGCAATGAAGCTAACCACAGACACAGGAGTTCGTTGCCGCTCCTGCTCTGGCTCCTCCCACTGCCCAGGTTGACAAGGACCTCCTTGCCAAATACGAGGAGGAGATGAACCAGGCCGCCACCACTGCCCTGCCTGATGAGGGCTCCGATGACGATCTGTAAACGACTCGATATAAGCCCGAGCCGTACTATGAGCCAATCCGATGTGTGTCATGGGGAATGGAAGCTCACCGCTCTTCTGTTAGGCATGTTGATGGCCGGAATGACCACTTTACGATACAGGATGGGAGAATGTTCAGAATATGAGATACATTGAGCATGGTAATGCCGTTCGTGTCCCGTTTGGGACAGGGAAAATAAAATGAGCAGGGAAGCATAAATTGCTACCAACCGTGGCGATACAACTAGTTAGACTACTATAAAATTCAATGCGCCAGGCGCCATTGCTCTGGCTGAACTTCTGAACTTTTGCGCGGTTGTATACCTATTCTCCGGTGACAACCCGCGTCACCGTAGATATGTTGGGCATATCATCTGCAGCGCTTACAGCGCTTGCACGACCCCTATTTCGCATACCGGTTCGCGGTTTGCTCTTCGCTTCTTTTACATATCTGACTATGGTAGGAATGAAAATTTCTGCAAGGCATCGCAATTTGAATGATATAGGCCAAATGTGACATAAACAGAGACTACAGTGGGTCGTCGGTAATTCCGAGCAATCTGTCACCAAATCGCCATACATTAGCGCTCGGAATTACCTGGAGGCACTGTAGACAGTCACTCCGCATACCGACGTGGTGTAAGTACCGACCGACGCTGCGCTGTACTGGTGTAAGAACACGAATGAAGTAGCCAATTGCAGTGACGATGCAGGCACAGAATACACTTTACAAGCAAGACAGCTCAGAGCTCGGGATAACAATGTGGCAGCACACTACGACACCTGTACAGCCAAGCGCGACCGAGGATTCTTGGACGCGTGTGAGTTGGTTAATCGCGGACACACAGTCTATGCTACTGCTGTACATGAAAACAGAGCTCGGCGCTCTAGTGTACAGTACTAGCTGTGCATATGTATGTGGACAAAAGGCTACATTAAAAATTTAGAGAGGTTGATATCGGAGGCGCGATCGTACACCTGTCATGCACGAAGTACCTGTAAGTCGAGTGTTATAGCGATACGCCCCGGAAAAATGTGACAGGGGTATTACAAAAAATAGACAAAAAGAAAAAAAAAAAGGCTGAATTGCTCACCTCACCACCGGAGGGGGGAACGCGTCTCGCGTGTGTGCTTGCGGGGGCCGCCGCTCCATTTTTTCTTACCAAGGGAAATCGGTGTGCAGCAGTTTGCGAACCCCTGCCGCACGCATCCACTATTACTTTACGCCTTGTCTAGGTATTGAATGGGCGTAGATTGGAAAGTCACATACAAAAATCACAAGCAATCAAAGGCGAGGCTGGGCTAAACAATCTAATTGAGCTAACTATCACGAAAAACTAAGTCTTTGTATTGGCTCGAGTCCATCGGAGTTGTCTTGATCCGCTGCGAGGCGAGTAAACCTGACAGTGGCGGATTGCTCAGGACGACGGACCAGCACAAAGCACGACGAGACGAAAAACGCAAGGAAAATAGAGAAACAGTGTTGGCCAAGATGAATCAGTATGCCGGGTATAATCAGTATGCGGGTGAAATCAGTATGCGGGTGAAATCAGTATGCGGGTATAATCAGTATGCCGGGTATAATCAGTATGGCGCGTATAATCAGTATGGCGCGTAGTGAGCGTCATCTGGTCGCGCGTAGGAAGGACCAGCTGGCGGTGGGTACGAGGCAGCTGGTGGCGCGTAGGAAGGACCAGCTGGCGGTGGGTACGAGGCAGCTGGTGGCGCGTAGGAGCCAGCTGGTGGTGCGTAGGAGCCAGCTGGTGGCGCGTAGGAGCCAGCTGGTGGTGCGTAGGAGCCAGCTGGTGGTGCATAAGAGTTGGATGCTGTTGGGTACGAGGTGGCGGGTGGCGGATAGTAAGGGTTGGCCGGCGACACAGTTGGCGACGCAGTGGACGAGGCAGTGGACGAAGCTGTAGACGAGGCGGTGGACGAGACAGTGGACGAGACAGTGGACGAGGTAGTGGACGAGGTAGTGGACGAGGTAGTGGACGAGGTAGTGGACGAGGTGGTGGAAGAGACGGATGTCGACATGGTTGTTGGCACAGTCGTCGACTCAGTCGTCGACTCAGTCGTCGTCGCAGTCGTCGTCGCAGTCGTCGTCTCAGTGGGAGACGCAGTGGACGACGCAGTAGACGACGTCGCCGGCGGCATGGTGCACCTGAGCGTGGGAAGATTTATTCTATCTACGTGGAGCCTCTCGAAGATGAACGCGACAGCCTCGTCGACACGCTTGTCGTAGTCTGAGTGGTCGGGGGTGATGCTCATGGTGCCGTTGTTGCAGATGTCATCATGCTCGTTGCAGATGATGAGGGTCCTCTCCTTGCCGATTGAGGGAACGACGCCGTTGTTGACCTTGTTGCTAAATCGCACATCGCGTATCAGCACAATTTCATGGCTATGATAAACCATCAGGGTGTAAAAAAGAAATTAAAGAGCTTACCGAGTGTCACCAAACGTGACAACGACCTCGACCTTCTGAAGCTCATGCTTGTTCATCGCCTTGCAGGCACCATGCACGACGGCGGCGCCCTGGCTGTAGCCGGCCAGCATGATGCGCGAGTCGGGGCAGCGGTTGATGTTCTTGAGGACGTACTTGCGCATCGCTTTGATGACATCCTCGCTGGTGCCCATGGGCTTGAAGTTATCCTCCAGGGCAGCGGGGTACTCGAAGCCCTGGACCTGGATGCCCGTGTTGCCATAGTAGGACTTGAGCGTGTTGGCCAAGCGGGGACCGGGAGACTGACCCTGTAGAGAGAGGGAGATTTGGTTAGTCTCGGGGTTGGTTTCGATAAGAGGAAGAGGAGGAAGAAAAAGAACAGTACCATGTTGCCTTCCTGACCTGTGCCGCGGACGTAGAGCAGCGTGATATCAGTGCATTTCTTATTGTCAAACTCGTTGGAGGTTGAGTTGACATGCATCTCGCAGGCGGGAAGAGGAAGGATCTCTTTACCCTTTGTTTTACCAGGAAAGGCAAAAGCAGAGGTCGGGGCCAAGGCCATGACGGCGAGGAGAAGTGCGGATCTCATTGTGAATAGCGAGTTGTGTGTGGGTTACTGGATGGGGAGTTGTGTTTGCGTTGTTGGTTAGAGAATAATTAGAAGAAGGGGAAGGAGAGAGCTGTGTCGGATCTTTATATATTGAGGGACGAGGTTAAAGTTTACGCAGACACGAGCACTGAAAAGACAGACGAGCTACAAGAAGCGCCCGTAAAGTCTAATGGGCTGCTTAAGGAGAGGGTCTTTGGTGGGAAAGATTTAAGAACATGAGATAGAGTTCTAAGTGTGCAGAAATTTCCATTCTGCCTTTGTCAACGGTTTTGATGCCGTCACGAGGTGAAGCGGAAAGTGGTGTAAAAGAGCGCCGCATCGAAGGCACGAGCTTGACTTGGTCAGTCCATTCGTGTGTTGTATATAGGAAATACGGAATCAGGTACACGTGAAAAGGAATTTCTACATTACGTTTTTTGTGTGCATCTCTCTCTCTCTTTTTTTTTTTTTTTTTTTGGTTTTCAGCCATTGGCGTGAAGCTAGCGATGGTTTGTTTCGAGACGCGGCGTTCGGGACGGAGAGTAGCGTGAGATGGGATTTCACAGATATCACCAGGCATCAGAGTTTGACAGTTCACAGTGGTGCTACTTGGCAGTTTTTCCCCATCAAAATTACCACCAGTGCCGGCTAGTCTTGGTGTTGTCCGCATGGTTGCAAGTCCAGGGTATAGAGCGTCTCAGTCGAGATGTTGGCGAGACGGGCGTGATGAAAGAGGATGGTTCGAGTTTTTT